>SNQJ01S0174250.1:0-15595 GCA_010110895.2 Picea sitchensis | reverse complement strand
GTGTGTGTGTGTGTGTGTGTGTGTGTGTGTGTGTGTGTGTGTGTGTTTGTAGTCAATTGGGTCTAGCTCGAGCAGTTGAGAGAAGACGTGTTATCCTCCCTACTGAGGTTCAACTCCTGCAAGTGTCATGTCGAGCTCTTAACAAGTATATTGTTGATAAAGGTTCAAGATTCTACAAAATCTAGTTTACCTTAAGTGCCATCCTTGGAATGAGGGGACGTGCCTGATGGGTTTCCCCAATAAATGAATTATGTGGAAAAAATGTGTGCATGTATTACACACAGACACTTTTTTTTTCGAAGGAAAAAAATCACATTCTTTATTCCACCAAATAATATAAAAACACTATCTTCAGGTGCTAAAGGCACATTACATATGATCAAGACTAAACATATAGTTTTCACACGTAGTTTAAAGACCTTCAAAAACTAACAACTCAAATCATGTAGAACAAAAAGGGACTATTGATATAAGTCCATACCTCCTCATACTAACACTAACATTTATAAGTGGTTATTAATGTCTTGAAAATAACATATTACAATCTTCCAATACATCAAAATAATGTCCAAAGACCAAATAGGCAGATTATGTAGCATCAAAACATAAACATAATTTAAACAATCCACCTAAGTTTTTTGGTAGTTCCATCTAAAGTCTCCTCCAACAGAAGTTGACAAATGGCAACTTTAATCCTACTTTTGACAAAGCATCAACAATGGAATTCAATTCCCAATAAACATGCATAAAGGTGATCTTATCAATTTTTCGTGAGTTCTTCTTTAGTTGAAAAACCCATGAAAGTAGTGTAATGTTTTGACCATGAGCTCGCTATTCATCCGATTAATAACCGAAATAGAATCCCCATAGACTTGGATATGATGAATTCCTATACACATAATTGTCTTTACTAAGCATCTTAGTGACATAAGTTCACCATAGTTATTTGAACCTCTCCCCAAGTTTGCTTTATATTGAAAACAATGACTACTTGATATATATAATATGCCTCCCATGCTACAAGTTGGTTCAGGCTCCTGACAGAGCCAACAAAGTATCCCCAAGGAATAGACCTATCCAATATTACCTCACCCACCTATCTAGGAACTCCAACCTTTAGAGGAGATTTGCATTGATGATTTGGAAGGTAGGAAAATTTCTATTATCAAATAGTGAAGCATTGCGTGCAATCCAAAAAACCCACAAAACTAAGAAGGGGATAATTATGAATTTATTCAAATCCTACCTATCAAACAAATTCTTTAAACAACCTTCAACACATGAACCACTCCATACATTATTAAATCCCATCCAATTTCCCATACCCCTACATTCTGCTAAGAAAAAACACAAATTATAAAGAGATGTGTAGTAGTTTATGCCCCTTATTTACATCGATGACAAATATTAGGGCCCTCTTTACTTTGCTCCTCCCGAGTGAGGACCTTATTTTCAATGCTAGCACATGAAAAGTTTTGTCTTCATTGGCACCTTATTCTTCCAAATTTGATCCAACCACCTCCTGGTTTCCTATTGTACATGGTCCTAAAGAGTCATATAACTCAATCCAATAGTATAAAGCCGTCCATTCTTATTTATTTCACAACATAGTACAATAGTTTCCTCTCTCAATCTAATATGTTCTATATGAATCTTGGAATATAAATAATTCCATGCTTGTTCATGTTCACCCAACAAACCTATTTATTATGCATACAACCAACCTTGTTTCCAAATGTCGGTAGTTGTAAGATCTCCTACCTAATTTAGTATGCATCGATCTAAATCTTGCAGGTTTTGAATCAAATTGGAAAATAAAAATACCTCATTCCCACATCACATAATAATATCATCTCCAACCCTCACCTAAGTTCCATCTCCCACTTTCCAGGCCAAATAATACCTAATTAGTGGAAAAACAAGGATCGGTGCTTTCCATTGGTTATAAACATTTGTGATGATTTTTCTTTCACTTTTGATCCAATCTACTAATGTGATTAGATCAATATATTTTTGTATAATGATCCCCTTCCAAATACTCTCTTTTGTAATCAAATTCCATAGTGTTTTTGCAACAAGGGATGCACCAAACGTATGAATGTTCTTTAGTCCCCATCCTCCCTTGTCTTTTGGTTTGGTGATAAATTATCAATTTGACAAATGTGTTCCAACCTTATCAAGACTTCCTTTCTAAAGAAATTCGAAACATGTCCTTCTTATCTTCTCCAGAATTCCCTAAGAAATATGTGTCAAAGAATGCCAATATACTGAAATTGTCTTTAATACATATTTAACTAAATCCAATCTCCCTCCTCTAGATAGCCATCTATTGCACCATAAATTGATTATCCTCTCAATCTTGGCCAATAACAAAGTCTAGTCCCTCCTACCATAGTCATTTGGTTTGAGGATAAAACCAAGATACATGATACCTTCCTTGAAATCTAGTTGTCTATAAGGAAAAAAACCACTCAGAGTCTAGGTCACCTCCTCTTCTAGTTCATTAAAAACTACATCATAGATATGTGCATTTATTTCCATTCTAGTTGCTTTTCTATATAACTATAAAATATCCTTAACTTTCCTTCCCTCTTATATAGTATCATTAGAAAATAAAAGAACATCTCCCACAAATAGTAAATGTGTAAGTGATTCACTACCTCCAACCCAGATTCCTTGAATTTGATCCTTTTACCTTCTTGTATGGCCCTGCTCAAACCCTTATCCACTAGTAAAAATAGATAAGGGGACAAAGGGCACCCTTGTCTTAAACCCCTAGTAGGTATAAATAAAGGAGATGTTGAACCATTGATAAGTATTGCATAAGAAATTGAAGTGACACACCCTATTATCCAATTTACCATTGGTAAATTAAAACCAAAACCAATATGAATCAACAGTAATCTCAAATAGAGCCAAAATGTCATGTCAAATGATTTTTATAGATCCAACTTGATCACCATATTTGTAATACATTTAATTTTAATTGTATGTAACCCCTCTTGTGCCAATCCGATAACTTCATGTATTTGGTGACCTTCTAGAAAATTGAAATGTTCATGAGTTATAAAATTTTAAAGGAGATTCTTCAATCTAACTGTCAGGGTCTTGTATAAAATATTGTACACACAATTACATAGAGCTACAAATCTAAATGCATCAAAATTATATAGTCAATCAACCTTTGGGATGAGTGCAATGAATCTAGAGTTAAAAGATGTTGAGACCTTCCTAACTACTTTAACTTATTCCACCACTCGAAACCCAGATAAAATGAATGGTCCATCCATCGAGACTAGAGCTCTTGTCTTTGTGGAAAGTAGACAATACATATAGAAGTTCATCTTTAGATACATCCTCATACGTCATTCAATTGTCCTCCTCTAAAATTAATTTTGGAAAAAATGAGTCTACTTTTAATAATACATGAAATATTTGCCACATTCAATTATTTATAGACATTCTCAAAGTGTTGACCCCCAACTGATATGAAAATATCAAATGAGTTTTGATACCAACTTGATCTGAAATATCAACAAACTTAGACACCAATTCACACCAAAAATACTTAGATGCCAATTAGCTTATAAGACACTAAACATCTGACTAGATTCATAAAATGAAGATCGACTTGACTATTTGCAAAATATCATGTGAAAATGTTTATTTATCCATAAACTTCATTAACTGATAATAACTTGCAGAAATAACAGGTACAAAAATAAAGAGAAATAGAGACAACAAATAACATAGCTCATTACATAGTTTGATAACGAAGTTAGAAACAGTGAGACCGTTCTATTAATGCTCAAAGGATTGATACAATGATGACTTACAATGGCCAATTTGAAGACACCCTCAAAGTCTGTTACTCCAACCCAGAAACTGAGGCTGTTGGAGCCGCCCTTGTTTTTGTTAGCCTATCACAAATTTCATTTTGATGCTTGAAATCTAAAGATGGCTTTATTTTTTCCTCCGAGATATTGAGACCTCTAAAGCTTGTCCCGTGAGCAACGAAGTTTTTCTACTCTCGAAACAAGTCCTGCCTTTCGTAAGAATGTTCCCTCTTTTTGTTCTACTTCGGGATCTTGTAGGTCAGATACTATAACTCATGATTTCACACGTCCCGAGTCACGAAACGACAAAGTCGTTTTAAGTTTTCACTCAAGACAGTAACAAGGGTAAAATGTTTTAACTCATGATTAGACGTCGTCGGGGTTTCGCGCCTCGACGTTCGCCAAACCCAAATTTTTATTTTTACAGCCCCGAGAGCCGAGAACATGAGGTCCTTTCTGGATAACCCATGTTAAGGATTTAAGGCAAAAAAAAGCTAACCATGGTTAAAGTTGTTCTCGGCATTTCGCCACTCGGCACTATCTTTTTCGAAAGTTACGGCTTCTAAAACCCGAACGAAGTCACGATGCTAATTATAACATGATTAATTAATCACTTAATCCAAGATTATCTTCCCCTTAATTAAGTCTTGTTATCGCAATCTCGCGGTTTCGCAACTCATCATATAAATCTCCCAGAAACTTATCTTTGAAGCTCCGAGTCGCGATATGACGAAAGTGATAATTATAAAATTAATCAATCCCCAAATCGCGATTACCTTTAATTAAACCAAAATAGGTCCTCCCAGTCTCGGGAGTTGGAGACTCAAAATGTTAAAGGAAAATCTCCGATATAACGAGTAGCGAGATATTGATTAACGTTGGCTAAATTTGGATTAATCAAGCTAAATCAAAACTTATCCCGCGTTTCGATGCCTGCATGATTTACGAGGGGGCCCTTTCTCTCCATACGTCAACTGACTTTTAAACCGCCGAAATTTATGACATTAATGGGGAAATAGGGTAAATCTATGAATGCAAGATCGGATTTTTATGGCATAAATTTATTTCTAATTATGATTTGACAGGCTTGTTTTGAAAGGTACCGAGTTTTCAAATATATGAAAGAGCTGCGTTCCATTATAACAAATGCATTTTCATAGCACACAAAGATCATCATTGTTGAGTAAACTAACTTCTGTATGTATACGCAGTTCTATCGTAGAAGAGCTAAGACACAAGCTTCAGCCATGGCTCCGCGGAAAGCAGCGAAGGCGAATGTTGAGGTTGCAGGACAAGGCTCAGACAATGTCTCCGATACTTCACCCCAAAGTGTCGACTCAGTCCCTAACTGGTCATTTGTTTCAGACATTCTACAATCTGAATTGGTAGATTATTCCGATGACTCCGACGACAATGAAAAAAATGATCTAAACACCAAGTAAAAAATAGTCGTCCAATCCGGAATGCCCCGAGTAGCAGCCAGGCCATGGTTGCTTCCATATTATGACATGGTCCGATGGGTGTTGGATCATGTGGACATACCGACCAGGACTATCATGAATGAGAAGAGAGTTACCATAGAGACTTTTAGGCCTGAGCATCTGCAAACCATGTATAAGCTACCTACGACGTCCGAATACACATATGGTGATGAGTTCCTGGAGGAATTCAAGGAGAAGGAGTGCACACAGTATGATAAAACCATGCCCGGTTTGATAAAGGATTGGGTTTCACACACCGTAAAGTTCAGAGCTAATGACCAAGGCGTTTATTCAATCGCTTCGTTGGAACCGCAATATAAATATGTGGCCATGATGACATGCCGGTTATACGGGAGAGAGGACACATCACATTTTTTCCTAGCGTGGGTGCCTGTAATGTTTCGGGTCGCAGAAGGTTTCTCTTTTAATTGGGCAAGGATGCTTTCAGATAGCTTGGCCAATCGGGTCACAGAGTATCGGGAGCAGAAGGAGTGTGGGAAGGCATCATCGTTCTTCATGTCCGCATACATTATGGACGCAATTTGTTCTATGACACCATTTCCATTAATGAGTTGGGGTTGGACTCCGGTCGAAGACAAACCCATACATGTATATCATGAAAAGCTATGGGAAAACAAAGCAGAAAAGTTCACATATGAAATTTTTAACTGGGTGATGGTGCCCCTGCATATCACCATTTTTGGTCACCCGCCACCTCGTATCTCAGACAACATTGTGACAAATCTTAGAAGCATAGCGGATTGGTACGTGGAGGCAAAGTTTTCATACCTCAGAGTTTTCGGGGCCTCTGTTCCCCCGCATGCACTGCCATTGTTCATTCTTGACAAGCTGGCTTGTCGCGTGGTCGCCCGGAAGAGTATAATTGGCGGTGTAAGTAAGGATCTCAAAGGGTATTCAAAGAAGGTATGGCCGTATTTTCCCATTCATTTGAATTCTTATTCTTTATTAGATTTCGGGCATGCCAAAGCCGAGGCTGCTGCCCTAGAAGACCTTAATTTGGTTTCCATCGAATACAAGAAGCACGATCCACAGAGGGTCATGAGCAATCATTTGGCAAATTGCGGGCTAAAAATATTTGAACATGAGAATTCACCCCCGGATGATGTTTTCTGAGGAGCAAGGTCCTATGAGGAAATTCTAGTCCGGATTCAATCCTTAGCACCCGAGGATAGAGCCGAGGTATTGAAATTCCATGGACACCGATGTAGCTGTCTCCCCCCTGTACTGTGCAGTGAGGGTCACAGTATTTCGGAAACGAAACAAAAGGATGCTGAAGGTTCTAAAGATGCAACTTCTGACCAGGGAAAACACCAGGACAAGGAGGAACAAACAAAGAATCCAGAAGTAGAGGAAAAGACTCCGGACCCACCAAAGAAACATAATCCGAAGACCGAGATAAAGACCCCATAACCACCAAAGAAGCAGAACCCGGTCGACACCCCAGGAAAATCGACGAAACAGATCGGAGCACCCATCACATCTGTCACCCCCTTGCAGTCGACGCAGGGAAATATAGAAGAAGGATGGATAATCAATGAGGAGATGAGGCCCATAAGAGCAGAAGAACTCCCTCCGAATGAGTTTTTCTTTGATAAAAAGAGAAAAGCAGTAGTAAAAAGGGAATTCTACAAGGAAGGAGAGTCGACTGCCAAAAATTATAAAGTTATGACCGATGGAAAAGATAAAAAGAATGAGAAATTCACCACTGAGATTGCAGGGACGCTAGGAGCGTATGCCTCGTCGAATCAATTCTCGGTCGGACTTTTGAAGAACCAACTTAAAAGAAAAAATCACCTAATCAGGACTCTTGAAGCCAGATTGGCCTCAGCCACGGAAAATGCTAAAGGTCAGGCGAGTGTGGAAATAGATCAGGCCATATTAGATGATAAAAATGAAATAGAGGTGCTCAAAACTAAGCTTGAGAAAGCACAACTAGTGGTCCGGGATGGTCGGATGCAGGCGAGCGAACAAAAGAATTTGATTGAAGAATTGCAGGCTCAGGTAGAACTTGCCGAGAGCAGAATAATAAACATTGGGATGTTCAAATCCCAGGCAATTGAAATTCGGAGCATAATCTCTGCGGCTCAACAAAATTTGCTCGCCAAGGTGGGAGCGATTCGGGAAAACTATCTGTTGGTCAATCAGGTTTCCGAGAACCTATTTGCTAGAGAAAGGGATGCCAGAGCGGCTCAGGTCACTTTCTAGGAGGCGATGATAGCCACGAATAATATAGTTGCGGCAGGTGCTCTCAGGCTCACCATCTCTGAACAGACCAGACTAAATATTCTGTTAAAGGAATGGGAGCATAACATTGCTGAAGGCAAGCAACAAGCCCAAAAGATAACCAATTCCTTGGAGGAGGTTTTCAATTCTATAAACGACGAGCTACTGGGCATTGACAATGGAGGCGATGCCGAGACGTTGATGCAGATGAATGTGGAACATATCTTACTTGATCTGAAGGAAAAGGAAGAGAGAGATTCGACCGATATCTCTCAGATGACTGTGGTGGACATAGTCCAAGTTGATAAGTGCATGATCGAACCCAACGCGCAACTATGTGCCATCAACATCATCAATGGACAGATGGAGGACATGGTACAACAGTTAGCCCGTGAATGCTACTTCTTCGAAGCCAGTTGTCAAGATGAACCATCACGGCTAATATCTAAGCTTGTGGAAAGACGTATCGCCTGTACCGGGCTCGCACAACGACAAACATCTGGCACCAAATGAGGACAAAGTAGGAGGAATGGAGCGATTGTACTCCTCCCTGTTGTAACCGAATCTTTGTGACTGATGAGATTCTACCTGATTTGTAAAATTGTATAAATATATCACAGAAAGAAATAAACAGGGATGGAAATTTTTGCGTCGATTGTAACAGAGTTTTTTACATTTGAGAAGTTAATACAAGCAAATCTGAAGATTATCGATTCCATCAAGACTGTGTTACAAGTTTGTCTCTTTGTATTTCATATTTCATTTCATTTCATATTCATAATTGATGTGCTTCGTTATACTTTAGTACGACCACTACTATAACGAAAGAATTTTGGTTTTCTGTAATTGTTTATTGTCTTTCCTCTGCACCAGCTATCAGCGGGTGTAAGACCAATCTGCATTTTTAGAATTCTACATATATTCTCTGCTACATTGGTTATTTCCTTACTTTTTCCTCTTCTGTTTATATTGTGAGATACTACCCTGGTAGAAATCTTACACTGTGGACAGCTAAATGTTTCTCTCCCACCTCGCACATTTGATTAAAATATAATACAGTTACGGGAAAGAGCCTTTGATTTGCATCCCTATTTTATTCATAAAACCGTAAAATCTCTTTTATTCGACCAAATCGAGACAACATTTAACCTCTCTTTGAAGTTTTTCCTATTTTTACTGTTCCTCCATGACTGTCCCTGTACCAACACAGCCTAATATCGAACCTGGACTATTGGACCAAACGCACATTGCTTTAAATCTTTTTGATACAATTCTTAAAACTGCTACTAATCGGGTCGAATTAGAACGTGCATGGGCAGCCATTGAACAAGATATAACTATCCAGGAACAGTTGGAAGCTAGACAACGCCAACATAGAAATCTTCCCTAGTTTCCTTTACCGAAGGTTGACGTTATCCTCTTCTCCATATTTTACCCACTTTCGGATGCCTTGACACTGTACTTTTGAGCCTTAAGTACAGACTCAGGAACAACATCTTGCTGGCGCTGCTGCCGGGGACCGAAGTTACGAAATCTTTTTCCCTGGGAAAACGACATTTGTTTTTCGTTGAAAGTGTTACCCTTTGATAGTGAACAAAGAGTACACACCTTTTAAGGCTTTTTATCTTTCACTTGGCGATTCCACGAAGAAATAAACTGGCATCCGGTCGAAGGAATACCAGAAAAAACCCGGATTGTAAGCAGATTACGCCCGTTACTGATCCTGAAAAAATTCTAAAGGTGAGAGGTCCTTTTAAGCCAACCACTGTGGTTTACAGACTTAAAACCCCATCACTGACGACTAAGAGTCCTTCCGAACCCTCAACTTCGCTCAGTCCTCTCTTCGACGCTAAAGATTCGACGCCAATCTACTCCGAAATTAGGAGTGAGATTCATCCAACCTTCCCCTTAGCACACAAAGGAAAGGGCCCTCTTGAAAGTTCGTCGGCTTTTGAAATACCATCTTTTCTTCGGTTGAATTTTCTAACTTCACCAAATTCTGAAGAGTGTGTTACACACTTTGTTCCCACACCCGTCGGTTCTCCCTACTTCGTCTCTTGCAAATTCAAGGAACCGAGTCCTCGCGTTCCTTATCCTTCCTGATCGGACTTTCCTCTTCGCGAAGAAAATAAAGATTCCCTTTTAATTTTCCAAAATCCCCTTTACAACTTTCCACAAACAACGATGGCAACCGCCGGAGGAGGAGGTGGAGGGTTTATAGGAGGAGGCAGAGGGTTTATCGGAGGAGGAGGGGGAGGAGTCCCTCTAGGAGGAGGTGGAGGTCAAGGGCCTGCCCCCCCTCCCAGATTTTTCACGAAAGTTGCAGCCAGATACACTCCATTAGTATTTCCCGTCCCCCTGCACGATCTTCCAGAAAATTACATAAAAAATTTATCGAAATTCACTGGAGAGGGGGATCTGACTGTGGCCGAACATATTAATTTTTTCGACCAATTCACAGATATCTTCGGTATCGAGCACGAGGATGTATATTCGAGACTCCTTGTCCAAACCTTTGAAGGTCAGGTCCGAACTTGGTTTCAGATCCTACCCGCAACTTCTATCCTGTCATATGATGCTTTGGAAGATGCTTTCATCAGACAATGGGGCGAGCGAAAAGACCATCTCTATTATCTAACCGAATTTGGGTCTTTGAAGAAAAAGAACTCAGAAACAGTCATGGAATTCATTCAGAGATTCAACAAACTGTACAATAAAATCCCTGCTGAGGTCAAACCATCCCAACCGGTGGCCAAAGTGACTTTCACCGGAGCTTTCGAGCCGGATTTCGGACTACTTTTGCAAGAGAGAAGGGGATCCACCTTAAACCATATGCAGGACGATGCGGTAGAAATAGAATCTAACATGATGGCTTCAGGTAAACTTAAAGCTATATTAGAGACTGGAAACCAAGAGACCAAGCGATTTAGAGAACAAGCAGGTCCTTCAGGGTCAAATAGATCCTCAGACGATAGGGTGGACGATATGGCTAGAGTGATCAAAGAACTGTCAAATAAAATATCTAGAATGGAACTCGAACAGGCCAAGGCTGACTCTTACCCCAAAAAAGATTTCAAGAGGAATCAAAACCCTCGAAATCAACAAAGACAAATAAAAAATGAAGATCAAAAGATACAAGCTCCTTTAAAAACTGAAAATTTTATAGGAGTGAACGATTTTCAAGACTACGAAGATTCAGATAACGACGTCAAAAACTTCGGTGATGACTGTACTCAACCATATCTGACTCACGAAGACTATGAAAAATATTTAAACACGCCTCAATCGTCAAATGAGGGTGAAGAAGGTGATCACACTAATCTCTGTGAATCTCAACCAGAAACCGAGATAATGATGGCCGAGTTTCAACCAAAGTACAACCTAAGATCCAAGAGTAAGCCTACCTCAACGACTCAACCCAAGAAAATCCTTCAAAGAGGCCAAGCTTATGAGCCTCCTTCGAACGAGACCTCATTACCCAACAACAAAACTAAAGTAGCAAGCAGTCAGGAGTCCGAGGTGAAAAAATTTGAAACTCAAACACCAGAAACCGAACCAGAAATTAAAGTTACGTCTTCAACTAGGACCATGAGGGATAAAGCGGTCCAGACAAATAAGTCTGAAAGGAAAGATGCGGAAGTCTCAACCAAAGAAGTAGACAATGTGAGCGGAGCTTTCAGTTTTGAAAATGAGTTAAACAAAATTAAGATACCAATCCCTTTGGTAGAATTAGCGAAAAACCCTGTTTATCGCAAGCAAATTTCCAAAATGATAGGTGTCTCTGAACTAGAAAGCCAATCTGATGTTATAAACTTGGAAGATGATAGACCTAACATCACTTTTGGTCCCCATTTTGAAGGGTCCAAAGACAACACCGCTCCCTTTTATATCACTCTGAATATATATGATCAGTTGCTGCATAATTGTATGTTGGACTCCGGAGCTACCCATAATGTTATGCCCAAGATTATAATGGATAAGCTCGGTCTCCAGATCACAAGACCTTATGGAAACCTGTACTCTTTTGACTCGAGAAAAGTTAAATGTATGGGGATGATAAAAGATCTGGTAGTTACTCTGGCGCAGGTCTCGGTTAAGAGTATCCTGATGGATGTGGTTATCGCAGATATTCCCCCTAAGTATGGCATGCTGTTATATAGGTCATGGGGAGCCAAGTTGGGGGGTTCTCTATAGTTGGACATGATGTATGCCACAATCCCTGTGTTCGGTGGTCAGTTCACTTGGTTGTACAGAGAAACAAGATTAGCGTATACAGTCAGTGACCCGCAAAACCCAAATAACTTCCCTATTTACATTGCAGACCAAGATCTGGGAAATTGAATCTTGGCTTTTGATGATGGTTTGGATGGTTGTCCAGAGGAAATCGATATGAAGCAAGAAGAGTCAAGTCACTTGACAGAGGATCTGTGTAACACTGGATTCTGGAAAATGTATTTCGATGGTGCTTTATGTTCTGAAGGGGCAGGTGCGGGAGTGCTCTTAGTGGCTCCCGAAGGTAAATTCATTGTTCCTTTTTCCTACCGACTGCAGTGGGACATAGATTACACTAACAACGTATGCGAATATGAAGCGTTGATCTTAGGATTAGAGGCCGCCAAAAAGCTAAATATAAGTAACTTGGAGGTTTATGGTGATGCCGAGCTAATAGTCAAACAAATAAACTGACAGTATCTAGCCAAGCATCCCAGACTAAGAACGTATAGAAATTGTGCTTGGGATCTCATGGAAAACTTTTTCTCATCTGTAAAGGTCCATTTTATCCCTCGCACAGAGAATCTACATGATGATGCATTGGCAAAGGTAGCTTCAACCTTCTCTCCTCCCACGACCTTCAAACTGAAGTACCACATTGAAATCAGATACAAACCCTCTATACCAGACAATATCAGACACTGGCAGGTCTTTGAAGATGACGAACAAATTAAGAAATTTCTTGCAGCAGTGGGGGTGTTCTCCGAAACTCATCCCGACCAAGAGAATCAAAATGACCCGATGTGGATCATGCAAGAGGGGGAAGATCCTGAAACCTTCCGAGAAAAAATTGCAGACCATCGTATGTTGGTCCTTAAGAGCAACCAAATTCCGAAAGGCTTAATTCCTTTAGAACGACTTTTTGATCAGAGCGATGTACCTGTGAAATCCACTTTTCAGCCCCAACCAAAAGAAGTGGAGGACTATGATATAGGAACTGAAAAAGAATCCAGGGTAGTAAAGATATCCAAGTTCCTCCCTCCCAAAGTAAAAGTCAAGTACAGAGACCTACTCAGACAATACAAAGATGTTTTCGCCTGGTCCTATGATGAGCTTAGAACGTATGACACTTCCATAATTGATCACAAAATACCTTTGAAGCCTGGGGTCAAACCGTTTAGGCAAAATCTTAGGCAAATTAACCCCATTTTGTTACCCGTAATTGAGAAGGAAGTTAAGAAGCTTTTAGATGCGAAAATAATCGTACCCCTGAGATACTCGGACTGGGTGGAAAACCTGGTACCGGTCAAGAAGAAAAATGGAGAAATCAGACTGTGTGTGGATTTCCAAAACTTGAATAAGTCTTCTCTCAAGGATAATTATCCGCTACCCAAAATGGACCATGTCCTAGAAAAAGTAGTTGGAGCAAATCGAATGTCTATGATAGATGGGTTCTCTGGGTATAACCAAATCGCCATGAACGAGTAAGACAGAGAAAAAACTGCTTTCACCACACCATGGGGTACATTAATGTATGACAAAATGCCGTTTGGTTTGATAAATGCAGGGGCTACATTCCAGCGCGCTATGGACATCTCTTTCGTAGGAGAAAGAGACAAGTTCGTAGTCATCTACCTCGACGATTTGACGGTTTTCTCTAAAATCGATGAAGAACATTTGATCCATCTAAAACAAACTTTCGAAAAATGCCGCAGGTTTGGTCTATCTTTGAACCCAAAGAAATCACATTTCTCTATGCGGGAAGGTAAGCTTATGGGCCATATCGTATCTAGGGATGGGATTAGGATTGATCCCAAGAGGATTGAAGCAATAGAAACTATAAATATTCCCAGAAATATAAAAGAGATTCAATCTTTCTTAGGAACAATAAATTTTTTACGAAGGTCTATCCCCAATTTTGCTGAGATTGTCAAATTGATCACAGGAATGTTGAAGAAGGATAGCGGAGTAAATTGGACGACTGAGGCTAGAGCATCATTTGCACATATTAAAAAATTCATTAGCGAGGCACCTGTGTTAGCAAGCCCAGATTATCTGAAAGATTTTCTTATCTTCTCGTTTGCCTCTGAACATACTATCGCCGCGGTGCTCCTACAAAAAGATGAAGAAGGATTCGAACGACCAATCACGTTTTTTATCAAGAGCCTTAGAGACGCAGAACTGAAGTATGACATAATAGAAAAACAGACGTATGCAATGGTAAAAGCGCTAAAGGCATTCAAGACTTATGTACTGCATTAAAAAATTAGCGCGTATGTGCCGACTAGTTCTGTAAAAGATATATTGGTGCAGCCAGACAGTGATGGAAAAAGAGGGCGATGGCTTGCTAAAATCCAAGAATTCGATTTGGAAGTTAAACCGACCAAATTGATAAAAGGGAAAGGCCTAGCCAGACTCTTAGCTGAATCAAATCTCAGGGCTATTAATATCAATTGCCTGCAGGGAAGTGACGAAGACACAGACCTAAATAAACCAGATGAAGAAATGAGTCCAAACCAGATCGAAGAGAAGTTCTTATCATCGGGCTGGTACAGAGACATAGTGTTTTTCTTGCTGAACCTAAAATGCCCAAATGAACTATCACTTTCTAAATGCAGAACCTTAAAACTCCATGCAGTTAAATATTGTATATCCGAAAGACAACTATATTGGAAGGATCCACTCGGGTTCCTACTAGTCTGTTTAGTAGAATCAAAAACTCAGGGGGTTATAGATGAATTTCATAAGGGAGTCTGTGGGGGGCATCACGCATGGAGAGATACGACCTACAAGATCTTGAGGGCTGGGTACTACTGGCCGAAACTCTTTTCGGACGTCAATGCCAAAGTGCGTGCCTGCAACCCTTGTCAAATATTCACTGGTAAACATAAGCTCCCTGCACTGGCACTAGTTCCAGTCAAAGATGAAGCTCCATTTCAACAATGGGGTCTAGACTTCATAGGGAAAATTAATCCCCATTCCAGTGCTCAACATAAGTGGATCTTAACAGCTACAGATTATTTTAATAAGTGGGTGGAAGCCATTCCAACCAAAAGGGCAACATACTCGGTGGTGATCGATTTCTTGGAAGACAATATTTTGTCAAGATTCTGTTGTCCCCGAAAGATAGTTACCGACAATGCCCATGCCTTTAAATCTAGGGCTATGATAAGCTTCTGTCAGAGGTATAACATCGTTCTCGGCCATTCCACTGCATATTACCCCCAGGGGAATGGATTGGCTGAATCATCTAACAAGAGCCTGGTGAACATAATCAAGAAAGTACTGGATGAAAATAAAAGGTCTTGGCATGTGCACTTAAAATACACATTATGGGCAAATCGCATCAACACTAAAAGGTCTATCGGCATTTCGCCGTTTCAAATGGTCTATGGGACAGATGCTGTTCTACCTATAAACCTAGTGCTACCTGTGATGAAGTTATGGCAGGATCAAAACGAAGAACCCAATCATGTAACCAGGAGAATTAACCAGCTGATTGAGGTTCAACAACATAGAGTTGAAGTTGATGAAAATATGTAGAAGTACCAAGATGATATGAAAGCATTGTTCGACCTTAAGGCAAAGGACAGGAATTCCTTCCAGGTGATTTAGTACTAAGATGGGATGCAAGAAAAGAGGAAGCCGCGAAGCATGGTAAATTTGACCACCTCTGGTATGGACCATTCAGGGTCTCGGCTCCAGAAGGGAAAAATTCCTTCCTTCTGGAAAATATAGACGGAGAAGTCCTTAGCGCCCCTGTCAACGGGCAATATCTAAAGCATTACATGATGTAACAGTCGCCAGATTCTCAAAAAAAAA
>SNQJ01S0174248.1:0-20253 GCA_010110895.2 Picea sitchensis | reverse complement strand
TGTCACAAGACTTAAAGGGCATGCAACATTATGGTGGGATGAACTGCAGGCTGACAGACGCTGCAAAGGCAAGTAGAGAATCAAGAGTTGGGACATAATGGTTGCGAATATGAAAGCCAAATTCATCCCCAAGGATTATCAAATTACTCTGTTTCAGAGAATGTAGAATTTGAGACAAAAACAGATGTCAGTGAAAGAATACATTAAAGAGTTCTACAAGCTAAACATCAGAGCAGGTCATCAGGAGAGTGATGATGAAAAGGTTTCCAGATACATGAATGGTCTGAGATATGACATCCAAGATGAGATGAGAATGATGGTCATTCGGACTGTAGAAGATGCTTATTAGATGGCTTTGAAATCTGAAGAGAAGCTGAGCTGAAAGCAAGGTCAAAGAGGCTGAGGAAGAAGTCCAGCTAGAGGCAAAACAATTGACCAAGACATAACTCAAAGACCTCAAGAAGAGGGAAAGAAACCTCAAACTCATCATGAGAGAGGAGGAAGCTCACAGAGAGGGCAATATGCTGATATAAATACTTTTCCTCGAGCTAGAGGAAGAGGAAGAGGCAGAGGAGGTGAAGTGAAATGTTTTGTCTGTGGGAAAAATAGACATAAATCCTATGAGTGTCCAGATAGAAAGAAGGAAGGTGGTGAGACTCACATTGTCGAAGCACAAGGATAGAATGTTGAGGCAGAAGATGCTGAGGGCGGAAGATCCTTGATGATGAGAAAAGTTCTCTTAACGCCAGAGAAAGAGGCAGAGAACCCAACCCAAAGGAATAGTCTATTTCGAACTGCTTGCAAGACCAAAGACATGGTGTGCAAGGTAATTGTGGACAGTGGTAGCACAGACAATCTCATTTCTATAGAGATGGTAGAAAAGCTGGAGCTGGAGACTAGCGTACATCCAAGCCCATACAGAGTGTCATGGCTACAAAAAGGACATCAGGTAAATGTCACCAAACAATGTTTAGTTGAATTTAAGATAAGAGGATATAAGGATGAAATATTGTGTGAAGTTATTCCCATGGATGTTTGTCATCTATTGCTGGGTAGACCGTGGAAATATGACAAGAATGTAGTTCATGATGGGAGAAAGAACACATACACCCTAGAGAAGAATGGAAGGACTCACTTGTTGTTGCTGATTAAAGAGGTGAAACCAGAGGTAAGCAACACTGTACTTCTCATGAGTGGGAAGGAACTTATTAATGAGGTGAAGAAGAAGGAAGACACACAATTTATTGTGGTCAGGAAACCTAGAATTGTTTTGACCAATACACGAGTGGATGATTTACCAGAGGAAATCCAACAACTACTGGAAGAGTTTGTTGATATAGTAGTGGACGAACTACCTTGTTCGTTGCCACCGATCAGAAGTATAACCCATCACATTGATCTTATACCTGGAGCTAGTTTACTGAACAAAGAAACGTATAGATTGATGCTGCAGGAGAATGAAGAAGTCAAGAGGCAAGTCCAATATTTAATGGACAAAGGATTGGTTAGAGAAAGTTTGAGTCCATGTGCTGTTCCAACAGTGCTCATCCCGAAGAAAGATGGAGGTTGGAGGACGTGTACAGACTCAAGAGCAACCAATAAGATCACCATCAGATATAGATTTCCATTGCCAAGGATGGATGATTTGATGGATTGCTTGAGTGGAGAAAGATTTTTTTCAAAATTCGATTTGAAAAGTGGATATCATCAGATTCACATGAGGGAAGGTGATGAATGGAAGACAACATTCAAGACAAATGAGGGGCTGTATGAATGGCTTGTTATGCCATTTGGCTTAACAAATGTGCCTAGTACTTTCATGAGATTGATGAATGAAGTCCTGAAGGATTTCATAGGAAAATTCCTCATTGTATATCTTGATGATATATTGATTTTCAGCAAAACTGAAGCAGAACACTTGAAGCACTTAGCTGCAGTGATGAGGAGATTGCAACAAGAGAAACTGCTGATAAATATGAAGAAATAGACATTTATGAGGACATAACTCATTTATTTGGGTTTTGTTATCTCTGCAAATGAGCTGAAAATGGATCCGGATAAGGTAGAAGCAATTAAGAATTGGCCATCGCCGAAAAGTGTATTTGAGGTTCGAAGCTTCCATGGTTTAGCTAGTTTCTACAGGAAATTCATCCAAAATTTCAGTGGAATTAGCGCACCGATGATGGATATGGTGAAGAAAATACACAAATCTTTTCACTAGACAGAAAAAGCAGAGAAGAGTTTCAATCTGCTAAAGAAGAAAATCCCGGAGCAACCAATTCTGGTGTTGCCAGATTTCAGTAAGACATTTTAGGTCAAGTGTGATGCAAGTGGATTTGCAATTGGAGCAGTCTTGAGCCAAGACAACATGTCGATCACATACTTCAGTGAGAAACTAAATGAGGCGAAGATTAAATACTCAACATATGACAAGGAATTCTATGCAGTCATACAAGCGCTGAAGAAATGGAGACATTATTTGGTCCCTATAGAGTGTTTTTTGTACAACGATAATCACACTTTACAATTCATGACTCAACAGGAAAAGTTGAACCAAAGACATGTTAAATGGGTTGAATTCATGCATAATTTTACTTTTGTAATTAAGCATATTTCTGGAACTGCTAACAAAGTTGCTGATTCTTTGAGCAGGAAATGTTTGCTTATGCAGGAATTCAGAGTCAAAAATTTGGGTTTTGATAACCTCAAAGAAATGTACAGGGATGACCCAGATTTTAAGGAAGTGTATGAGGCATCTGAGAATCCAATTCTTAGGGACAGAAGCTAGTGGATTGAGTATATGATCCAAGACGGATTATTATTCAGGGGCAATCATTTATGTATTCCAAAATGTTCCATGAGGGAGAATTTGCTGAAAGAAAAACATAGTGGAGGATTGGCCGAACATTTCGGTCATGATAAGACGTTCTCAAAATTGAATGACTCATATTTTTGGCTAGGGATGAGGACAGATGTTAATAAATTTGTGGACAGATGTAGAATTTGTTAGCACACTAAAGGAAGAAGGTAGAACACAGGGTTATACCAGCCATTACCCATACCAGAAAGGCCGTGGGATGCAATGAGCATGGATTTTTTATTGGGACTGCCAAGAACACAAAGAGGTTGTGATTCAATCTTTGTGGTAGTCAACAGATTTTCCAAGATGACACATTTCATACCATTACAGAAAACCAGTGACGCAACTCATATTGTGAACCTGTTTTTCAAAGAAGTCGTTAGACTTCACGTCTTGCCCAGGAGTATCATTTTTGATCGGGATACCAAGTTTGTGGGACATTTCTGGAGGAATTTATGGAAGAAGCTGGGGACAAATTTGTCATTTAGCTCAGCTTATCATCCTCAAACATATGGACAAACATAAGTTTTGGGACTGCCAAGAACACAAAGAGGTTGTGATTCAATCTTTGTAGTCAACAGATTTTCCAAGATGACACATTTCATACCATTACAGAAAACCATATAAACTCATATTGTGATCCTGTTTTTCAAAGAAGTCGTTAGACTCTCACGTCTTGCCCAGGAGTATCATTTTTTATCGAGACACCAAGCTCTTGTGATACTGGAGGAATTGCGGTATTAGTTGGGGACAAATTTGTCATTTAGCCTAGCTTATCATCCTCAAACATATGGACAAACATAAGCTCTTTAAACAAAATCTGGGAGATTTGCTAAGGAGCTTATTGACTGAACACCACAGTTTGGGTAATACATTCACAGGCAGAATTTGCTTATAATGACTAACTCAATAGAAGCATTGTGGCAGAGTCCATTCCAAATTGTGTGTGGAATGAAGCTATGAGTTTCTGAATTGAAGGATTCAAAATTGAATGAAACTAGAAGTGCTAGTGAAGAGGATTTTACAGAATGAAGGAGCTTCACAACCGAGTGAAGGAGCGATTACAGAACTCAAATTAGGAGAGCAGCGCAGACAGATCAACACCAGTGAGAACTTCAATTTGAAGTTGTCTCATGTGTTGATCTGCTCTGCACATCTGAGGAAGGAAAGGTTCCTAAGGGGAATATATAATAAGTTAAAGATGAAAAGATTGGACCATGCAAGATCAATAGAAAATTTGGGGCAAACACGCATGAGATTGAATTACCCGATGGGGTCAGAATTTCACTGGATATTCAACATCTCAGATTTGTACCCTTACGAAGTTGAAGAAGCAGGGGCAGAGAATGAACAGACATAAGTTCAATGGACTAAAACCCTTGTAGCTGAAAATCCACAGATTGAAAGTATACTTGACAAGAGAATCAACAAGAGGACCAGGAGGAAAGAGTATTTTGAATATTTTATCAAGTGGAGCGACATCTAGTTGAAGATGCCAGCTGGGAAGATGAATCAAATTCAGAAGCATGGACAAACTGTAGAAATAACTCATGAACAAGAGTCCATGAAAATTTTCAAGCGAGGGAGTATGATGCAGGGACATCGAAAACAATCAAATGAGCGTGGAGGCGGAAGACAACTGGAAAGCGCAACACACATTTTCTCATGTCAAGTTTTGAGATATTTTTGAAACATTAAATGTAATGGTTAAAAGGAGGCGTACTCACATATTATAAACAGATCATGATGATTTCTCTCATCTGTAGAAAGTTAATGCATTTATGCATAGTTAATGAAAGTAGGTAGATTTAAATCTCAGATTAGATAATTTTAGACATAGGGGAAACGGATATAGACACCCCCATTCTTGTATCATTGTATCATTATATCATTAGCACAAAATAGAGGAGAGGAGAGAGTTGTAGCAGAGTTGTGGAGAAAACCCCATGTACAAGAGCTTTGAATTAATATAAGAAGCTTTGGAATTACATTTCGTGTTATGATGTTTTTTGTTTATGCATGGTGAATGGCATGCTTACAATGTTTTTATTCTCTCTATATATGTAATTGTTGTTGTTTTGTTTTGAATGTTTGATTTCATGTTGAATATATGAAAACTGTGAGGAGAGAATAATGAGTTTCAATTGTTTATATCCCGAAAGTGAGAATTCCCCGCATGAGTGTAGTGAAGTTTGTCTGTAAGGAGTGTGTTGACAAAGATTCAGAGTTTATCTCTAAAATCTCGTGAGGGATATTGTTGTTCTCATTCCAAAAGAAGTAGGGAGAAGACGTCAGGCAAGGAGTGCACAGGCATTGGAAGTATTAAAAACTTAACCACCTAGTGGAGAGTGGAAGAACTATTGTGGTAGGGAGTGCAATAAAGTCGAAGAGATCAAATACGATGTAGCATTTGATAGGATTGCCGCAGTTCCTAGTGTGTGCAGGAGTTCTTTTGAGGCTCGAAGTTTCCAGAGGAAGCTCATGAGGGTTGATACCTTTGAAGCATTCCAAGAAAACGGTCGTGAGTCATCCAAATTAAGCAAGTTTATGTGGGAGAACTTTGGGTTTATTTCACAGGAGTCATTAAGGAGGAAATTGAACAAATTTTGGAATTCTCCAAGGAGAATCCCCAAGTCCCCGAGGACCGTGAGATCTAAAGGACTTGCTAGGAGGTTAAGCACCCTGGATGAACACATCAATTGGTATTAGGAATCAATGTGGATCGTTGATCGCGGACTGTCAGAGCCGCCGATCACTTCGGGGTTCTGGAACCCGAGAGGACAGTGTTCTAGGATCAAGATTCTTGGACTCCCAGTACCCAAAATTTTGAAATCACATTGGCCATCAAATCGAAAGGAGGCTTATAGCCATTGATCCCATTGGAGGTATTATTTCAGAGTTCGGGGATTCGTAGGTTGGAGAGTCTGAGTCTAGCATTAGATTCACGATGACGCCGGGTCCAAAACCCCATTAAAGTGACATGAACTTGTGTCGGCGTCAAATTTCTACCGACCTTTCTCGCTTCGTGATTTGTGACATTCTGAAGATGAGAGTGCTGGATCCCTTATTCGATTTCTAAATCGCAGAAACACGACAAGGTCAAAGGCAAGAGGAGGATCGCACAACGCTTTGGGAAATCGACATTTTGCCTGGCAACTGGAAAGGATGGAAGCTTGACATCAGGGATCGCTAAACCAAGTCTCAATTAAAAAGGCACGAGTGTTATTTTGGCCCAGTGTGGGATTGAGTTACCGGTGTTTGGGTAAAACAAGCCCAGCCATAAGGACCTATGGATCAATTGGTTGAAGGTTCCGATAGGAATCCAAAAGAGCCACTTCGACTCTTAGAGGGGAGATTTGAACGATCCTGAGCGGATCTGACTTCATGTTGTGGGTCCGTGTCATCATGATCTAGGAGACAATATTACAATTCCTAATGATGATGTCGATGAGGTAATATGTTCTAAAAAATGATATCGATGATGATGATGATATCATCAATCCTTTCCAACATCATTTCGAACTGCAGCGATGATACAAACATTGAGTACGGCGGAAGAAGATCAAGATAGAGAATAATGATTATTACACATATGTTGAGGTTGGATTAGGTACGGGACTATATAATATTTTAATTTGTATGCATTATTCTCTTTAAATAAATTTACTTTAATGTCATGTGGGTTAATTACATGTGTTTTAAGTTTTATACACGCTTTTATATCCGAAGTCATACGTTGTTTAATTCATTATTTGAAACCCAAAAATAGCTGTCAATATAGCAAAGCATGGTAGACTAAAAATATAATTTATAAACACATAATTCCATGTACCTTCACACTTTTGTTTTGTAGTTTCTATGCATGAATTCTAATAGGTATCAAGTTTCGACATTTTATATTTTTTAGATTGGGTTTTTGGGATCAACTGAGAGTGATGTGAGGGGAGCTAGAGGCCATGAGCTCTCCACCTTCACATGGTTACCTTTTTCAAGAGGATAAACACCTACCTTGAAACCAAGAGAATCTTCATTTTTATACCATCATGATCGATAAGATTTCATCACTGTTACTTATTTGAATCTTCTTGGAATTGAGATTCAAGCATACTGCTGAAAAAAGACAAAGACTTATGTATGCAATCAAATTTGTCAAAGGGATAGACTATTGGCATGCACTAACGATATGGGAGGTTTCTGACTAAATTTGGAGTGACACACCCACTTTCTTCCATCATCAATTCATCATGGGAAACCATAAACCCTATATTTTCATATGTTCTAAGAGATATGTTAATGATTCCAAGTTTCATATTCAGATTTTGACCTGGCTTGGCTCCAGCTTTATGTGAAAAGTATCAAATTGAGATTTCTGCTGATACCAAATATGAGATGAATCCAAGATGCATCATTTGATATCATCAAGTAAGAGAGACGAATTTTAAATAATCTTAATTTAATTTGTTATACCATCTAATTTTAAAAAGTTTGTAGATAATTTTATGCCATTAATATGTAATTTGTACAAAATAATGGATCTTGGGGATTACACCATGGTCATGGAATGATGAACGGTGAATTATGAAGGAGGAATGGAAATTGCACGAGCACTAGACACCGGCAACATGGACCTCAGCGAATGGGGCCAACGTTGAAATTTTTTCAAACAAGCTGTAGTTAATCAAATTTGTCAGTGATAGATTCATTCACATGCCTTTAACGACATATGAGGGTTTTCCTTGACTCAAATTTGACTAATACACCCACTTTCTTCCATCTTCAATTCATCATGAAACCATAAACCTTATTTTTAATATGTTCTAGTAGATATGTTAATGATTCCAAGTTTTTATATTTGTATTTGATCGAAGGTCCAACTAGCTTGCAAAGTATCAAATTGAGATTTCAAGTTGATAAATCAAACATGAAATGAATCCAAGATCATTTTGATATCACAGAAGAGAGACTAATGCAAATAATCTTGTGACAAAATTACATACTAATGGAAAAAAATTATCGACAAACGTTTTTCGATAATTTTATGCCATTAGTATGTAATTTTGTACAAAAAAATAATGGATCTTGGGGATCACACGATGGTCAAGAAATGAGGAACGATGAACGAGGAAATCCAAAATTGCAATTCCAGGACTAGACATCGGCTAACATGGACTCGCTGAATAGCTAACATTGAATTCTTTTTCAAACAGCTTGTATGCACTCTAAATTGTCAGTGGATAGACTATTGGCATGACTTAATTATATGGGAGAGTTTCTAGACTCCAAACTGGAGTGAGGCTGTTCCACTTTTCCATCATCAATTCATCATGGAAACCATAAAACCCTATTTTCTTTTCATATGTTCTAGTAGATATGTTAATGATTCCAAGTTTCATATTTGTATTTGATCAAGGTCTATCTAGTGTGAAAAGTATCAAATTGAGGTTTCAAAGTTGATAAACCAAATCTTAAATGAATCCAAGCATCATTTGATATCAGCACAAGAGAGATCTAATGTAAATAATCTTGTGACAAATTCTATATACCATCGACGAAAAAAGTTCACTGGATAATTTTACACCATTAATATGTAATTTTGCAAAAATAATGGATCTTGGGGACTACACCATGGTCAAGGAATGAGGAACTAGGAATGATGAAGGAGGAAAGAAAATTCCACGAGGACTAGACACTGACAAAATGGACCTCGCTGAATGGGGCCAATGATTGAAATTCTTTTTCAAACAGCTTCTATAAGTAATCAAATTTGTCATGGATAGACTATTCAAGATGACTTAACTATGGAGTGGCTTGACTCAAATTTGAGTAACACACCCAATTTCTTCCATCATCAATTCATCACTAAACCATAAACCCTATTTTTCATATGTTCTAGTAAATATGTTACCGATTCCAAGCTCTCATATTTGTATTTTGATAGAAGGTCCAACTAGCTTGCAAAGCATCAAATTGAGATTTCAAGTTGATAAACCAAATATGAAATGGAATCCAAGATCATTTGATATCGCTAAAAGAGAGGCTTAATGTAAATAATCTTATGAATAATTTGTTGAAGTACTCATCTAATTTTAAAAAGTCTCGGGTCGAGCACCTTATGACATTATTATGTAATTTTGTACAAAATTAATGGATCTTGGGGACTAAACTACGGTCAAGGAACGAGGAAAGAGGAATGATGAAGGAGGAATGAAAATCGCACTATAGACTAGACACGACAACATGGACCTGCGAACGGAGCCAAGGTTGAAATTTTTTCAAAAAAGTTTCTGTATGCAATCGCACTTGTCATGGATAGATTCATTCACATGCCTTTAATGATGGGAGGGTTTCTGGATTCAAATTTGAATGGCACACCCACTTTCTTCCATCATCAATTCATTATGGAAACCATAAACCCTATTTTCATATGTTCTAGTAGATATGTTAATGATCCAAGTTTCATATTTCTATTTAACTGAAGGTCTAACTATCTTGAAAAGTATAAAATTGAGATGTTCAATGTCCGTCTCTTAATCTAGAGTAGTGTTATTTGATATTTTGATCATCCTAGGGCTTGATCAAAATTAGATATATATTTCATACTAGTGGATCAACAACACAATTTTTCTCTCTAGGAACTACTTCGACTGCGAAATCATCAAATAGTTCCATGGTATCCCATTTCATTTATGCATTTTAACCTTTAATTCTGTGAACATGCTCGCTTTACTTTTAAACCATAATGAGATTAGATTCCCCAATTGATTTTAATCATTTTATTCCCATATCAATTGATTTTAATCATTGATATTCAACTTGGTATCTCATCGCTGGTTCCCTATGAAGTGTGATATAAGTACCCTCACAAGTTGGGATGGTTGCATAATATAAATCCATTCAAATATTATTGCCTAAACATGTAGCCCAATTTTTGGAAAATAACATTCCCCAAGCATTTGGTACACTTATATAACAACAACATCCATCAATACAAATATGTCTGAATATGCAACTGGACTGACGTTCATATCCTTGATAAGACCACAGACCTTGATTTCTCTCTATCCACACCACATACATTCCAATATGGTGTTGTAGTCTTTAGACCTAATTTGTTCATGAATTGCAATGAAATTACATTGGTTGAGTCCCTATAATCCAACATACATTGATGAAGAATAATATCATTTAGTACCAAGGTTATGAAGAAATGTGCATGACTCATGTTTTTCCTATCTTGATGAATGGATTTCAAAAATTAAGGGCTGGCTTCTTTGTTGCTTCTAGATAAGATATCATTTCCCTTTGTCCATTTGTGAGGGAATCTTGATTAGATTTGAAAGGGAAACTAGAACTGCTATCTTAGCTAGAACATTGACTACATTGACATTTGGTTTCACACTATCACTAGTGGTACTCTTGTTAGATGGCAATGAAGTCACCGGACTAGTATTCAAAGATAGAGGTGGCCTACTCCATGGTTTTCTATGTGGCTCAGAATCATTGGGTTGTAAAATATCGATGTATTTGATATTTTTTTAATGTATTAAATGTATTTATATTTCCTAATATTTTTTTTGGCTTCTTCACCTATAGAGTTCAACATGGTCATCTTCATAAACCTAGCAATGGTAACACTTATTTTGACCAGATGGGTTTTTTGTTTGATGCTATATATGTAATCAAGGTCTTCACAAAATTTAAACTTTCAGGGCCACTAGAGTCTTAAGATTATAAACCCTAATATAACCTCCCTATTAGCACTCTATTATTTTCCATACATGGAGGCTACTAGAGGCAACATCAAACCACTGAAGTCCTTGATCTAGCCCTCTAAGACTCATAGAGGGATATCTCCTGCCTAATATAAATTTTGGGGAATAGATATTAGGCTAGTTATGCAGCATAAGGTTGGTTTGAGGATTTTGGAATTGTTTTGGTTGAGACATGGAAAAGTACCATTGGGAAAAATGGAGTCAAAGGTAAAGACGATGATAAATGAATAACTAAGACAAAATATGACCAAGAAGGATAATCATGCTAGTGGATCCTTTGAGCTTATAAAATGGAAAATAAGAATAAATTGAAAATTATTTCCAAATGTAGAGCGAGTATATCTCAATTCTGCATTTCAAACTTGGAATAAATAATAGATATTGTCTCGAGCCAACACAAGGTGCCAATAACAACCGCATATCTTCTTTGTAGACAATACATAAAGAAAAAGCATGTGAAATAGAAAATAATGAGTTACATAAGAGAAAACTTCACCACTAAAACACAACAAAGGAATCTGGAAATCTAGTGCCTTTGTACTCCTTCATAAAGTCATTTTCATCCTATGAGAATTTTTACATTTTAATCATCACAAGTCCCAACCCTTTCTTTCATAAAAATTATAGCCTTTATAGCCTTACATAATAGTTCAAGATCCTATAAAAATGGATCTCAAATATTTAAAATAGAATAAAATCAAACTAATATAATCAAATTTATCCTCATTTAAGGGTCAACCCTTATAAACTAGATATTCAAAAATATTCAACAACATTCAACACTATCTGACATCTTCAATAGCTTTCCAAGTGATGGCAAGGCATTTCAAAATCCTGTTTTGACAAATACAATTTTTTTTTGACCAAAAATTGAAAAGCCACTTAACCTTCTGCCTTAGTTTCTCAGCTTCAAAAAATGGAAATGGATGATGATCTATATCCTTTTAATATTTATCTTTAATTTTGAACCTCCTGCATGATCTCGAAACAAAAATATCCGGATCCGAGCAAAAGATGAGAATTCCACACCTCTCGATTTTCTATGGCTTCATGTGAAAAACATAGTGAGATTAGCTTCCTAAAGTGGAGCTTTCGACAACTAACAACACTTTGAGGGAAATGAATAAGCTGTCGAAAATCCTGAGTTTTCCACAACCTTTTAAAACTGCAAAAATGGATTTTCCTCGATCTACCTACTCTTTAGGATCCTTATTTAGGTTCTCAACAACTTCATATAGAACTCTTAAATCAAGATGTGCTCTTGGTTTAGGATTTTTAAGCCTTAGTTTGATCCTTAAACCTCTAACCATTTTAAGAAACCTACGATTCTCCTTGAGCAATTTCTTATTCCTTTTCTACTCCTTTACATGCATTTTAGCTAACCTTTCAAAACAATCTCTTACCTCATCCGATGTGTTGCTTAGAACTGCTCTCTTTGGGATTTAATGACCCTCTCAAACAACTTCATCTCTAATATTTCCTTTTTAAGCTTTTCAATCTTTGATGTCGAATTTTCCTTTTACTTGGTTGATGCTTTCCCAGAATCTCTGTGTCCGAACTTCCGTGAAAGGAGGTGCTCTTTCAAAAGCAGCCTTTCTCAGAACCTCTCCTTCTTAATGATTTCTACATCCTTCTCCTCAATTTGAATAAGGAAGATTCAAAACGTTTCTAATTAGGAGTAAGTACCTAGTTTTCCTTCCGCTGTTTACTGAATCAAGCATGTTTTCGCTTCTCTTTGACTTGGAAGAAGAAGCCGGCTCCCTCAAGTAGTCTCCACATCGGGAAATGGCCTTCTTTCCTTTACTCCTCCTCTAGGGTGTTGAAGACTTAGTGGACAAAGTTTTCTTTTGTCTGGGATGGGGTTCGTTCAAATTCAATTCTAGAAAAGAAGATACTCCCAACTCTTATCCCTCTTCTACAATTCTTGAAGCATTATGAGTTTGATAAGACTGTGATGAGAAAATATACCCTGCACCTTGCTAGGTATGGCCTGCACCTGGTGTGTGTCATTTTTGTCAAGATTCTGTGAAGGTAGAAGGTTAGATTCAAAGGACATCTACGTGTGAAATGGTTCATGAGCTTGAAATGGTAGAACATTACCCTACCATATCTGCCTTCATGTTATGCGTATGTCTGATGGCTTTGAACAAGTGTTGCCACTTTTCTTCCAAGTAGGATCTAGCGATGTATTTCTTCAAAGTAATACATTTGTGTTCAGGCTTGAGATAAGAATTGAACTCAATGTCTTTGGTAGTGGCTGACTTGAACCATCTTCACCAAATTCTAGGCATCTCTCAAGGTTAATGGGTAATGATTGCTTCATCAACATGTGTACCTCAATTGTTCCAACTGCCTTGGCTCCATCAAAGTCACTTAAAATGTCCCTAACCACATCTTGATGAAACCTCGAGTTTTTCACAAAACTTATCAGTCATGGAAGATGCATCCCTCGAACATCCTGAAAATATCGTGAGATTCTAGATATGTTATATCATTGAGTTCCTTCTTGAGCGGAGCTCCTCCCTTCTTCATTTGCAAAACAAAAAATCAATACTTGTAAAAAATCAGGTTTGGGAAGACACAATGGAACTGATAGAGGGAAAAAAATGAAACTCAAATAGAGGAAGGATGCATAATGGGAAGCTATTTGATGATAGTTTTTATAACAAACCCTAATTATAGGAATGAAAATCGATCATAATGATGAATGTATCATTCTATCAAGATGTGTGCATACCATGTGATAGATCGGGTAAACGAATGATAATGAAAGCTTATGTTGATCGGATTTAGTAGCTTAGGGTTAAATAGATCTCAACAAATAATCATATTAGACAAAATAATCACTTGCCTATAGATCATATCACACATGATTCACTCACTGTTCTCACAACACTCGAGATGATGATGTTGTGTATCACATGTTTCTGAGAGTCCGGGACTTTGATAGTCTCTGACTGCTAATGACTTTATGCTTTCTAAGAACTTAACATCTCAAGACATGTCGCTTTAGCTACTCAAATGATAAATTTCACACAACTTAGAATGATTTTGAAAAATAACCCTTGAATAAATAAAGCGAAATTTTAGATTTTTCTAATAAAAGTACAGACTCATCATTTCTTTTTGGAAAATATAAGTCTAAAGCTCATCTTAAATATGTATATTTAACTCAAAAAATCTTGCATCTAATGATCCATCCTATCACCTAATGACCATAATTTGGGAAAATTATTTCAAGAGACAACAAGACCAAAAAACTAGAACCCTCATGAGACCCACCAATCATATCCAAATCATCAAAGTTCTATCATTCTAGGATACTAACACTCCCTATCCCCTACTATCTATTATAATCCTAATAACCCATATCCCATTAACAACTAATATAACCCATGGTATCTATAAAGACATATAATCTCTTATCCTTACACTTTCTATTGCATCTAACTAAAATAACAGTTGATCTATACCTTTGATCCATAACCCTATAACCTATCTCATTCCTAACCCATATGAATCCAAACAAAATAACCACTTCCATGGTACATTATAACCCATAATATAAGATATAACCACTACAACTCCTATATCCCTTAAAACTTATAATACCTATATAAAATTTATACTTAGCTTGCAACTCAAGAAATTAATGATATAAAGCATGGTAAGGGAATGATACTTCTAACCAACAAAACAAAACTCCAGAAACTTCATAACACCTTGTACCAAAGGAACAAAGTTCAAATTATAAAAATATCACAATTGGTTTTCACGAAAACTATAAGTTGTTTAATTCTGATCAATGGAGGATACCAAAATATTAGGCTGTCACAATCACCAATGTCCCATTTGTAAGTTAATATATTTATTCCACTACTATCAATGGTACGAGCTTAGTCATCACAATGTTGGTTACAAGTCCCGTCCCGTCCCATCCATCATAATAGATTTGTGTGCTTTTTTTATGGAACCTAAACTTAGACAACTTCATTAAAAGATTTCAAAGGAAATATTACCAAAGAAACAACTAAGCAAAATTTCTCACACAATGTCTTGTTGAAATGATTTCTATTTTGTTTAATGCTCATTATTACTTACATACATTGTTTCACCCATAACTAGGATTGTATTTACACCACACTAACATCTAAAATAATATATTATTATGTTTACTATAACATTAAAAGAGAGATTGTCATATTAATTATTACTTTAACATATATAACAAGCAACTTTGATAGAATCCCAAATGAGACAACATATTAAAAACACTAGTATGAGCATTCTTGGCATCATAAGTAGAGACCCAAACATGCCTAACATGCCTCATTTCCATCAAGATCTCCTTTTGGTCACATGGTTCTGTTAATAACTTAAAATAACTAAACAACTAAAACCTTTGATTAAAGTTTTAACAAATATTAGTTTTTTAAATGTCAATTATTATTTTATGTTAAATCCTAGATTACACAACCCAATAACCTTTAACAACTCTTAACCTACTAACCCACAACTTCTAAACCCATTAATACCTAATATCCCTTAACCCACTAACTCTTGAACTATTAATCCCATTTGAACTCCAAACCATTGCTTCACCCTACTAACCTTTAATTTCTAACGACTAATCCCTAACCCACTAACCCATTAAGAACTAATGCATTAAACCCTAACGCACTAAACCCTAACCCACTAAGTACCCATTATGAACTAATGAACCAAACCCTAATGCACTCATTTAACAACCCATAACCTTTAAGACACTTACCAATAACTCATTAACACTTACATTCCTACACATATTAACACTCTACTGCCTAACTTAAAATGGTTGGGAGGTAGGTCTCCCATTCTCCCCACTCGGATTCAACCAATGATATTTCTTGGTTTGTTGTGATACTGCTTAGAAGGATAGGATTTCCAGGAGTGGGACCTCCCTTGTGTGTGTGTCTTCGAACTTCTTGAACCTTGTTATGTCATAAGTTTATTGCTAGGCATTGAATTGCAAGTTGTTGGCACTAATCTAGGGGTTATAGTGGAAGCTAGCTAGATTTGAACCCCAGGTCTCACCTTAGGTAATTATCCGTGGAAATTACAAATTCCTCTAGTTCTAAAAAACACTCTTAATGTTTAACCCACTAACCATTAACCTAATACCCATAACCACTCAACTCCTAATCCATAACACACTAACATGTGACCCTTTGACTTATAACCCCAACACACCATCCACTAACCCATAACCCACTAACTTGATCCCTAATGCACTAACCCCTAATACCTAACCTACTAACCCTAAAGATACTAACCCACTAACACATAACCTTAACCTATTAACCATGGATGGAAATTATCCCACTAACCACTAATTGGATGAAAACTAAGACACTAAATCCTAACCCACTAAGAACTAACACAATAAATTCTACCTTACTAACCTATTAAATGATTAATTGAGATTTAACCAATATCCCTAACACAATAAACCACTAAATTTTATATCCCTTAATGATCCCTAAACCACCAAGGAGCAATCCATAACCCCTAAAACCCAATCCACTAATGGTCACTGTCTGTTAACTTAATGAGAACTAATTGGATCAATATCTAACTTACTAACTTCCTAATGATAAATTAATTCTGATTCAACATCTAAGCTAGTAATCTAACCTCAGAAAACCCACAACCCCTAATGTTGAACACACAAACCCATTATATAGGCTAAAATACTAACCTAATTAACTCACAACCCCTAACACACTAATTTTGACAACTAACCCACTAATTCCTACTAGAATCCAAATCACTAAACCATTAACCCATGAACTCTAAATAACTCCCATACTAACCATTAAACCATTACCTACTAAACTCTAAACCATTATCTCCTATTAAACCATTATCCCTCTTACCACTAACCCCATAACACACTAACACTTAAACCATAGCTCCTAACACACTAAACACTAGCCCACTAACTCCCCTAACCCTCTAACCCTATACCACTAACAAACTCACTCTGACTTAAAATCCACTAACACACTCACTTAGTGAAATATGAACCACTAACCCATTCACCCATCAACACTAACCTATACTAACCATTAACCCTTTAACTTGTAACCTATTAAGCCATGGGACTCCTACTAACTCCTTAACTTTTGACATGTTAATCCACTAACCACTAATCCACTAACTTTTACTCCCTTTAACTCAGAATCTTGAATCCACTGACACTCTGTCACTCCTCTAACCCACTAACCCATAACCCACTAACTCTAACCCACTAGCCCCTAACCCTTCACACATTAACCCCTAACACACTAACATCTTACCTCCCAACTCACTAACCCACTACACACTAATACACTAACTCATTAATCTGTTGACCCACTAACCATGAATTCATTCACCACTAATCCACATATATTATATATGTTACATATAATTAAATATAAATTAATTTGAGTAAAATATATTAATTAAAAAAAAATAAAAATATAATTCAAACAAACAAAGATGACTTACAAATAAGTGCCTCTACACTCAAGTGAAATTAGGAGCACATTTGACACACTCAATATAGAGAAGGAGGCCAAGAGGAGGAAAAGAGCTAGAGCACACTCGACAATGCACTCGCATGACAGAGAAGATAATAGTTGGCCTCCTTCTCTTGCCCAACTATTATATGAGACCAAGAGGAGGGCATGATCTAGGGCAAGATGAGGCCAAGACACAGAAGGAGCTGGGCAAGAGAAAGTCGAGGGATAGCGATGGATAAGGAGGCCAAGATCCACATAAAATCTCGAAAGATAGAGAAAGAGAAGGAGGTCATCAAAAATGGTAATTTCCTCATGGGTTTTGTCCCCAAACTCACAAGACTCCAATTGAGTTAGGGTTAGGGTTAGCTCTCTTTTTTCTCCATGAAGATCCCCGCCTTTTTTTTCTCCATGAAGATCCATGCTCTTTTTTTCTCCACATTTTCTATAATGCCCACTAGTTTTTTTTTCTTCCTTCTTCCCAATGTAAAATTGGGATGTGGGAATTTCTCCCTACAATATGGAACAAGTTTATACGAATAATTTGGGTGAACCTAAATCTTCTTAAATTATAACTACCATACCTAGAATGGCTTAACATTTGGCTCATATAATCTATCATGTCATTCTAACCCCTCTTTAGACATGAATATTTTAAATGGCCACTTGTTCTACAAAAATCCATCTGAAAGGGATGTTTATGTAGTCCATCAACTATATGGGCTCCATTCCACCCGACACAATCTTAATGTCACTTAGAGAATATCCCCAAGGTCTAACTCTATGAATTATTTTCCCATAACCAGTGATGAGATTTGCATGCATTTTATTCTATCATCCATTTTAATATACTCCATTGACCTATTACTCATGTCATAGAAACTTGTTAATCCTATAGTTCCATGATGAGATAAGGTAGTTTAGCTAAAATAATGGTCAAATTTTCTTAACTCTTAAAGTGTCAAATTTAGGATTCACCATAAACCTCTCCCAATATCATCCCTATATAATATTGTCTTGAATAAAAAGGTAAAAAGCCCTCTTTCCATCATATAAAAATTTAATAAATACCATTACTTACTCTTCCATAATTTTTCCATCCATTAAATCAAGGTTTCTTTCACCATTTTATTGGTTACAAAAAAATATTCTCAATGTTGTTTTTTGCATACACTAGTGGAGTGTTTTCACTTATACCTACTTAGTCTATTTCCACATCCATCCTCCATTCCTTAACTCTTTACTATACTAGTCCTATTGTTTATCTTACTTTCCTTAATTTTATCAACTAAAGAGATGACCCTCCTCTATTTAGAGATCATTTCCAATGTGCTTTCATTATCATCTACTACATTTCCTAAATTTGGGAATGGGATGCATCCCGAAATACCCCTACTTACTCATCCATCAAATAAGGAACATATCTTACCCCAGATAAACCAAGTGAATGAAGTGTATGAGGGATTGATTTACCATAGCATGTATCTAGTGCTAGAAGATCCTTAATCACCTTTTATGCACCACAATGTGGGATAGAAAATCCACATATCCATCAGTCATCCTTCCATAAGCATATTAATCAAGTCAACAATCCCACACGCTTTACAAGCATAAATGCACAATAAATTAGGATTCATTTATGTTAGGGACCTAACCACGCATGTAGGTAGAACAATATATCCGAATGTAATAATAAAGGTCAATATCAACAAGGCCTTGCAATAAAGTAGAATAGGTTGAATGCATGCACACCTTAATAGAAGCTTCCACTTCTAGGAAGGATCTTCCTTCAGATGGTTCTTTTGATAGACATATTTAGTATAAATAGGATTTGAGGTATGAGAACCTAGCTTGGATATTATTGTATGAGCTCAACTGAAGTTGCCCTCGAAGAGGCCCGAAGATTGCCTCTCCTCCATTCAAAGTGTTTTTTTTCTCGTGTTATTTTGATATCATTTCGTGTTATCGGTGTTATAATGGGTGTTACATCATATGTGCAAAATATGATGCAATATGCTTGTAGCAAGTGTCAAGTGTCTAATTAACTTAAGCCATGGAACCCCAAGCCCACCAAGGCATCCAGCAAACCTAAAAATATTATGCATAGCTCTTCTTATATGGGAGGTGTTAGCACACAAGACATGGCTCCTTATTATATGGGAGGTGTTAGAACACAAGACATGGATCCTATAAGTATTCTCGAGATAGATCTCGTTAGACATTTAATCATTAGTCCACATCATATCCAACTATCATAGACTTCCACCTTTGTGGAATTGATCCATCCTACCATGGAGAAACATGAGAGTGGATGTGGTTGTATTAATGTGGTCACTTGGTTTTCTCTCAATCTTATTTTCTTTAATCCCCTTGTACATACATGATTATTCCATGTGTCATTATATTGATATTTTGAGATCTTGGACTCTTTCTCATAACAACTCATTGTATCCTTAAATTCTCTTGGTTTCCCTATTCCGTATACACACAAAAATCTAATGCAATATGCTTCTAGCAAGTGTCAAGTGTCTAATGAACTTAAGCCATGGAACCCTAGGCCCACCAAGGCATCCAAACCTAAAACATTATGCATTAGGCTTAAGTCTAGGTACCATGTTTCTAATAAATTTCTTGCATTGGAAATATTTGAAATGACAAATCTGCTCAATTCCTATGGATCTGATATAATTTTTTTATTTAGAACTGTGAATATGATGATGGAATACTAACTAACAACACATGCACTTGCAACTGAAGGTACAAACAAACAGGTACCTGTCAGATATTTCTTCGTCGAGTGAGGAAAGCTTAGGACAAATAGAGGCCGAAAATGTGACTGCATCTAGTAGATATGATAAGAAAACAAGGACCAGAGGTGAAAAATTCAGAACAAAATTTTGTAGACGCATGAAATTTTTTCTTGTCGAAGGAGGATAATGCTCTTATGATGATGAGAGCATAGGAGACATAGATGTTCCACTCAGGTATAAGCATCTGGTGAAGCAATGGGTACCTAAGGAACTACCTCCTATAGATGTTGACTTCGTTGTCAACAATAAGACATATCGCATTGCACCAT
>SNQJ01S0174247.1:0-16761 GCA_010110895.2 Picea sitchensis | reverse complement strand
TTTCGACAAATACTTCTTCCAGAAGTACTTCTCAAACTGTTTCCAAGACAGGTCCTCTTCGCGGACCCCTTTCATATTCTTAAGGTCTTCCCACCATATGGAAGCCTTTCCATTTAGATTGAAAGTGGCCACTCGGGCCTTCAAGTTCTCTGAGAAATCATGGACTCTGAAATATTTCTTCAGTCTAAGTAGCCAAGCCTCAACTTCCTCTCCCTTCTTTATCTCGTCGTCGAAGGAGGTAGGTTTGGCCTTTTTAAATTCCTCAAATTTATGGCTCTTGGAAGTATTTTGCGTCTTTTGTTTCTTTTGGGAATAGGAACTGGTCCTATTGCTGGAAGAGCCTTCTGAATCACCAGCTTCCTTCTCAATGGATCATCTGGCACTGGTCCTTTACCTCTGGGGTGGACCTTTCTGGATGTGCTTCTCTCAGTGTGGCCACTGACATGACCACGATTCTGCATCTTAGGTTCATGCTGCATTTGTCGCTGTAGGTCAGATAAGCTCTGCAGTAGAATTGCATTAATTTCAGTTTTCTTTTCTTATTCTTTCATCATCCTTTCATTATCGGCCTTGCAGCTTTGCAATTCGACCATGAGACTCCTCACAGTCTCAGCTAGGTCTAGAGGGGTTCCTATTGCTCTTCTCTCATCAGACTCTTCGTCTCTATTGTGGGAGCCTTCTCCCACTTCTTGGTGAGTCACCATACACTGCGTCTGTAGATTCCCGTGATTGATCGTCCACTTGAGTGAAAAGACAAACGCTGACTATTAGTTCAAGAGTTCAATTCATTTTTATAAATGGCGCGTAAATTCATAACTCTTTCACATGCATATGTAGTCGGGTTTTCATTTTCCAGGTTCTTAATCTTGGGAAAGATAGTTAAGTTAGGGGGTTACTCCTCATAGGAGTCCTTCGAACAGAGTTTATGCATGAATCTTGCATAAGCCCAATCAGGTCGGGTGTTGTAACCATGCTCTAATACCACTTTGTAACACACCCACTACCATAAATCAAAATTTTTGGTTGTTTTCTCAATAATGAGAATCCTCGGAGCATGTAGCAGCAAAATGCAAATTCCCGAGTCACAGGTCTTCTATTTACCTACCCGACTCTCTATACATAACTATGGTCTTATGTCCCTTTTCATAGGGATTTCTGTTCCCAACAATCCCGACGCGCTTAAATTCCCATTAGCCCTCTAGGCTAGGTTCTTGGTTCGCATGACCTCCTCTATATGACCACGGTCATAACTCCCATCGGGGCTATGGGGTTTCTAATGTCAAAATTCATTCACCCCCAAGACTCGTGATCCTTCAAATGTGCCCCTAGCGTATTATCCCTCCAGGCTAAGCCCGTGGTCCACGTGACCACTACCTCGGAACTGTAGTCAAACCTCTACATCGGGGTTTCAGGGTTTTCGATGTCGATGTGCATATGCCCACGAGATTCACGATTCTCCAATTCCCGATGCACCTCTGCCTCAGCTAGCCCTCCTGGCTCAGCCCTGGTCCACATGACAGCTACCCCGGGTCCATAACCTTACCCCGTCGGGGTTTCACGTTTCGCGATTTCATAAGGGGTAAACACCACGTCCACGGGATTCCCAATATCCCGATGAACCAAATGCCGAGGGATGGCTTCCCTTGTTGGGACTTTCCCAATCACTCTGATCTCCTCCACACATCCCTCCAAATGGATGACCCAGATCCTTATTGGGATTCTGGGACTTTCGATGTCCTGGTTCCTTCTGTTAATTTTTTCAGGACCCCAACCCAATTTTAGTCTCACTGATTTTTCAGTCAAATTTAAATGCCAAACTCAGTTTCAGCACTGTTTCATCATATGTTACAGCCCTGTGTTTCAGCATATACTCACAGCGGTGTTCCAACATATGACTCAGCACTGTGTTTCAACATATTTTACAGCACTGTGTTTCAGCATATGTTGCAGCACTGTGTTTCAGCATATACTCACAGCGGTGTTTCATCATATGACTCAGCACTATGTTTCAGCATATACTCATAGCGATGTTTCAGCATATGAATCAGCTCTGTGTTTCAGCATATGTTATAGCACTGTGTTTCAACATATGTTACAACACTGTGTTTCAACATATACTCACAGCGGTGTTTCAGCATATGACTCAGCATTGTGTTTCAACATATATTACAACATTGTGTTTCAGCATATACTCACAGTGGTGTTTCAACATATGACTCAGCATTGTGTTTCAGCATATAAAAAAAAACTTAATAGAAAATAAATTTCAGAACTGAAACATGAGGATTCTGAACATCATTTTCAATGCAAAAATAAAATATCAGCAATATGCAAAACTCAGAAAATATAGACACAAAGATTTTCGGTCTAACTTCGACCCTGGAAAAATCCACAAGGGGAAAACCAGTGAGCGAGGGCTTTGTATTATTTATGAGCTTCTGAGAAATTCTTTTACAGCATATTCATCTTCAAAAATTTACACAAACTTATCTAGACATTCCTGTAGCTTTGCTCCTCGATTTCTGAACCAGAAATCTGTACAACTATGCGGCTGTCCCAACAATTAATGCTATACGGACTGTCATGAAATTTGTGCCAAAACTCTGCTAAGATTCAATTTCTGTGCCACTAAATTCTATTCGGCAACCTTGGAATGCATGCCAATACTCCCAAAAATTTCAGCTGCTGTCTCTTTTCTCCAGCTCGACCTCTATCTTGCTCTCTCTTGTTCTCTCAATAAGAATGCTTGAGCTCCTCTTGTTCTCTCAACAAGAATGCTTCAACTTTCTTGTTCTTGGAATCTCGCCAAGAACCTCTTGGCATCCCACCAAGAGTCTCTTTCTCTCTCAACAAGACTGTTGATGCTTCTTCTTACCCAAGAATGAGTGCGCCCACTTGCCTTAATCAACCTCATGAGGGAAGGTGAGGAGTTTTCTAATCTAACGGCTGAGATTAGATTAGATGGGTGGCTGAGATTTGGTGTCTCTTCACTCACCCTCACTTTAATCATAAAGTTATCTTTTAATTTGATCTCACAAATTAATTTGACTAAGACCCACTTTCGGTAATTTCTCCCCCTTAGGCGCCTAGGGAAGAGAAACACTTGCCTTGGTACATTATTTTAATTAAAAATTTAACACCTTCAACCTCAGGAATGTCGATTTCCTGATTTTCCGACTCTCATCAGATCTTTGACACCTATCCCTATGAACAGACAGCTCGGATTATGTCGGGGTTTTCACCTAGGACTTCCTCGTCCTCCTGTCCTTGGAAATGCCAAGTTCCCGATGTGCCAAATGCCGATGGTGCTTGATCTTCGCCACGTGTCCTCTGCCAATGGATGATCTAGATCCTTGTCGGGATTTTGAGACTTTTGATGTCCTATATCCTTCGACCTTAGAAATTCTGATTCCCCGATTTCTTGACTCTCACCGGATCCCTGACACGCGTCCCAAATAATGGGCGGTTCTGATCTCATCATAATATTGTGCTTCGTGACTTCGTAGCTTCTGTTTCCAAGATCACGAGCTTCAACCTACGAAACCCCGATACACGATCCTACGTGTAGATCCGACGGTTCTCCTGCGACCCAGATCCAATGGCTACCCTTCTTCCTCGCTCCTCGTGTCTCGTGACTTGGAGTACCAAATGCTTGGACCCTTACCTTGTGAACCTCCAAGTTCACGAGATCCCTGGATCTCTGCCACTTGTCCTCCTCGGATGGATGGCTCAGATCCTCTCGTGGCTTCTCCATTCGTGACTTGGAGCATCCAACTTTTGGACTCCTACTTCGTGAACCTCTGAGTTCACGAGTTTCGTGGATCTCTACCACCTGTCCTCCTCGGATGGACGACTCTGATCCTCTCGTGGCTTCGCCATTCGCGACTTGGAGCATCCAAATTTTGGATTCTTACCTCGTGAACCTCCGAGTTCACGAGTTCCCTGGATATCTGCCACCTGTCCTCCTCGGATGGATGGCTCGGATCCTTTTTCCCCTACTCACAAGGCTTAACCCTCATCTATCTCCCTATGGATCTAACGACTGTCGGGTTTCCTAGCTAAGATCTAATGGTTCAGATTGGTCTCGATGCCGCACCCTTTCCTATTGCTCTTTTGACATGGAAAAACCAATGGTCCAGATGTTCTCATGGAGCCTGGGGGTCTACGATTCAAATTTGCTTGCTATTCACGAAGATAGTGGAGAAAGGGTTAATGGCAATTAACGCCCTCATTTATTCCTTCGATTTAACGATTGTGAATGACCACAGACTCCCCGACAGGATCTCATCCGTTGATCAATACTTATCCCTACGCTGCTACTTCAGGATTTTAAGAGGGTCATTCCTCTTTATATAGGGTTGCTAGGACTTGCACATTCAAGTCCTTTTTCCAGATTCTTGGTAAACCCTTGCAAGGAGGAAATCTCTACAAGAGATCTATTCCGGGGCTTTCCAAGAGATGGGTGAAGGGAAACAACTTCTCGAGAACGGGCTAGAAGCCTAACTTAATTCAACCTATAATTAGATTCATTTATCAACTTAAATCATTCATGGCCTCCTCTGTTATAAGCATATGTCTATAAATTCTTATCAAAACACTGCACAGACATTCTTACACTGAAATAGTTCACAACTTCACAGGTCTATGAGCATATACATATTATATCATTCTATGAATTTCAAGATGCAATATGTAAAAAAAACACTTATCAGAAGTGACTTCAGAAATGGGTGCAACTGTTGAGAGGGGTGCTCATTTCCACCCAACCGTAGGCGTAGCGACTCCCAACAGATTTACCACTAGCCACCCCCGAGCTGAGACCATGATGCTGTTGAGACTGCGTCTCTCTATCTGCCAGCGACCAGGAGCGAAGGTTGCAATCCTTCCTCTCTGCTATCACTCACTCTGCGTAATGCCAGAGTTCCCCTTGCGTCTGCCCTCTCAATCGCCTCTGCCATATGCCTTATCCTCTCGCGAGGTTGCGTGTGGCACGATTTCCCTCGCACTGATCAGGCACGATTTCCCTCACACTGATTAGGCACGATTTCCTGATGGCTCTACGGATAGGCGGTTCACCATCCCATCCCTCATCAAGCCATTCACCTACCAGTCTGTGATCCATTAATTTTCAGGGCCAGTGAGCCGCTTTTGGTTCTCCAGGCCAGTGGAATCCAAATATGGTATTTAATTCTCAGTGGAAGTTAACGCCACCTTTTCAGGTGCCTTCCACCGCCATCGTGGTATCTTTTCTACACATCCCCTCTTAGCAGTCTTGCAATGATTCAAAATGTTATTCACATTCATTGACCTCTTCCTGTAGGTCCACTTACATCACATATTCATACTTATGAGTTTGCCATAGTCCTTGGCCAGTCCAGTGATATTTACAAACTGGGGGAAACAGGGTGTTACATAGGCACTAACCCCATGTGTAATTAAATAGTAGATTAGACTTTCTTTATGTTGAAACAATTTTTAAAATCAAGTTTAAAATAGAGTTTAAAACAAAGTTTTAGAACATAATTTTAATTCATTCTTTCTTTGACAGAACTTTAGTGGATGGATAGTATTAGTTTTAGTTTTTATTTTTAGATTGATTATCTAATTGTTGTTTAAGTTTTTCTCATTTAATTTTCCATTTAGTTTTCTCAATTGCTTACTTACCTTATGTTGGAATAGTATTTAAATTTATGTTTTGTGAGTATTTTCCCTTTTTGCAATTTGAATTATTAAATAGGATTAGTCTAGTTTATTTCATGCAATTTCCTTTTCTTAGATTTAGGTTGTAATTTTAATTCATAGTTCAAATTGAGTTTAGTGTAGTATTATTTTTCTTACGTAGTATATAGTGCAATTGAATTTCATAGCATAGTCTCGTTATATTGTTAATGGTTAATGCATGACTAAATAAATCACATGGATATGCAGGATAATTGATGTTGTTTTCATAATGGCTAAGTTCTCACTGGATTGTCTAATTCACACTTTTCACTTTGCTATTGAAGTCAATATCGAGTTTATCCCTCTTGAATTATCTTTCATYGTTAAATKCCATCRTGATATTATAAGACATTGGAGACATAACCATCAGGCACTATATYTGAGTGTTTCTCGCTTTCATAAGTTAGAAGATAGTTTCATGCTTTCATAGGTTAGAAKATAGTTTCTTTATTTCATAGCTTAGGAGAAAGTTTCCTTGGTTTTGTAGGATAGATAGGATTTTGCTTTGGTAGATTAAAGAATATTTTGCTTATCATAGGTTAAAGATTAGTTGTTAATTGCTTTTATTATCATAATGCTTTCAATTTAGTAGATTTCCTTTTGTAAATTAGAAATAGTTGTGAAATTTAAATTAAGAATAGAGTTCACTTGTATGTTAGCTTAGTTAGTTTCTTATTGAATAACCTTAATTAGTTTACTTGTTGTAGAAGTTATCCTAGGTTAGTTAGTTGTTTATTTGCTTTGATAGGTTAGTTTCTTGCTTGTCTATTTTCTTGCTTTGATAGGATAATTGCTTATTGAATTTAAGTAGGCTAGTTAAAGTAGTTTTCTATTTCTATTTGCTTATTAGATGAACAATTTGCTTTTGCTTATTGTTATGAATGAACTAGTTTTCTTTAAGTAGGGTTTTCATTTGCTTTCCTAGAACTATCCACCGATCCTTCGTTCAAAGGTTACTTAGGGTAAATAGTTTGAATTCCTTAGTAGGGTTTGATCATTAGTATTCCTTGCTTTAGTAGATTAGCCCTTAGATAGCCACTTCCTTAGTTAGACTATACTACTATGAATCCTTCTACCTTGGCATATATTTTTCTACAACTCTAAGTTTACTTTCCCCAGGTTGACAATTTAATTGAGGGATTTTAGTGTGTTTTTAGTGCATATAGAACACCCATCATTTTTGGTGCCATTGTCGGGGAGTTGTCTTAAGGTAGGAAATAGTTAGGAAATAGACCATTTCTAGACCTTAACACTAGATTGGTGGTGGGGGAACTTTAAGACGAGAGGTAAGAACCTGCACATCTACTATTGCGGGCTCCCCCAAACCCAATGGTAGTTTTTCTTTTTTCTTTTTGTTTTCTTTCATGAACAGACCTAGAGATACAAAAGGTAGATACATTAAATCTAAATTAGACCTTTCAACAAAGGTTGCTTTCGACCTTTTGGGGGGAAGGAACATTCCACTTATAAACTCCACAGATTGATACCAAAAAATAGGAACTATCTCAACCCAAAGAGCTAAAGCAGTCTCTGAAGAGACTAACACATGGAGCACTATAGAATAATAAATTGAAGCATCACTCATATTGGGATAGGAGGAAAGACCACTCGATCCCTCTGCAGAACCAAACAATACAACCTTTGCTTTTACACCACCACTAGGAGATCCTAACTTTGAGGACATCATAGACCCTGAATAGGTGAATATTTTGTTTGGTAGTTCAACCAATGTAATTATCTCTCAAATTGACACAGAAACTTTGGCACCAATAATCTCAACTGGCTCGAGTAGAGTCCCATATATCCAATCAGTAGGAAGACCTTTCCATCAAAGGGAAACCTTGTTCTCTTCAAAGATAAAACCATCTAGGTACTCTCTTTTTGGAAACCAAACCAACATGGATGATCAGGAGGACCATAACAATGTAAGACATGGGGAGGAAGAAGAAGAAGCTGGAAACCAAACCGAAACTACCTTCGGGTTTCCAATTTTGGACAACACCCCAAATGTCAACATGAAGAATATTCCTCTCTCAGCACTGCCTACCTTTTATGGTAAAAGAAGTGAAGATCCAGATACCTTCGTATTTGAGTTCAACATATTGTGTAGGAGCTACAACTACTTACAATATGCTCATAAACTAAAATTCTTTCCTGCCACCCTCAAGGAATCTGCACTAAGATGGTTCATGGGGTTGGGCGAATCCAACATTAGGTCTTGGCAAGCCATGAAAGATATCTTTCCTAATAAGTACCAAGACTACTGCAAGACCAAAGAATCTCGTAATGACATTTTCAAAATCCAACAATTAGAAGACAAGAATCTCGAGGACTATATGGAACGGTTGCATACATCTCCTAGAAGTCAGAATACCATGACCTCGCAGAGGATGCAGTTAGGGATATTTTCCTTAAGGGAATTTCAGAACAATACCTAGAGATGATTAACCTGATGGAATCAGGTGACATCTCCCATAAACCATTTTCCAAAATATGTGAAATGTGTAAGAATTACTCAAAGAGTAGAGCTAAGACAGGAAAGAATGTTTATGACCCTTATAACAAAAACTTAAAACTAGTTAGTTCATGTGGTATCATAAGTGCCGAGATAGGGAAACTTTTAGAAAACTTCAAGACAAATATCTTAAGCACAATAGGTTCCCATTCGGACACCCTAAAAGTTAAAAATAAATAGGAGGAAAATGATGCAATGAGCATATATTGCCAAAGATGCAAGAGGAAGCATTCCTCAAGGGAATGCCCATTAGATAACATTTCAATCTGTGGCTTCTGCACAGAGGACCACTCAATTGAAAAATGTCCATTATTTCCTTCTTTTTTAGCCATATATAGGAGTGGGGATCATGGGGAGTCCTCTTATGCACCTAGGAGGCCATGGCAGCCTAAGAACTAGCCTACATACCCAGATCCATAATCCAAAGTTCCACCCTATTTTCAACAACAACAATAGTGGAACACACCAAGTTGGAAAAACTGGTCTACTCAGCACCAACATCCTTGGATTCAAGGATGGAGAGGAGGACATAACCAAGGATACCCTCAAGATCCACCTGTATCTATGTCAAACCATCCTTATCCTCAGTTTCCACCAAACACTCCACAATTTTTGCCAGGTTTTGTTCCACCACCTTTACCTCCTATTCCACAACAATATCATAATGTAAGATCCCTGAGACTGACACTATTACCGACACAACCAGTTCTGAATCCCAATAATAATCCCCCTCAACCTCTTCACAATGTTGAGATGCATGACTTACCAACATATATTATTACTCTTGTTCCATTACAGGAAATTCAACTAAGATCAGGAAAATTTATGGATAGGCAAAGACCTTCAGTAGTCATCCAGGAAGAAGAAGAAGAAGAAACCACCAAACAACCCATGGATGACACTAGGTGGGGAGATGTTATTATTCCTAAGGACTAAGAACCCAAGCTTCCCCAAAATGAACCTTCAGAAATTACGAAGGCCCCTCCTTATCCAAATAGATTAGTAATCGAGAAACCTACCACCCGACCGGAATTTGACATCTTGAATGAATTGAAGAATATTTGTGTCAAGATTCCCTTGATTCAAGCCATTAAAGCCATTCCAATCTATAGTAAGGTAGTCAAAGAATTGTGTATTAAGAAGCTAGGTAGGAAGCAAAAGGACCCTCCTACAATACATTTGGTAGGAGGAAATTCCGAGTACATATCAGAGAAACCAAAACTAGCAAAATATGGGAACCCAGGAAACTGCGTAGTGACCATAACCATTAATGAGGTCTCCATTGGAAACACTATCATATACCTAGGGGCAACCGTCAATGTTATGACCGCTACTACCTTGGAGCAATTACAATTACAACCTCTTCTTAGGCATACTCCAACCATTTTGGAATTAGTAGATAAGACCAGGGTTATACCTGAAGGAATTTTAGATGATATCATGGTTACTTTAGCCTTATGGGAGTACCCAGTAGATTTTCTTGTCATCCACTCAAAGGATCCTACCAAAGGCCATCCCGTCATTTAAGGAAGACCTTGGTTAGCCATAGCCAATGCATTTATTAGCTGTAGAGAGGGAGAAATGACCTTCTCAAATGGACTTTCTATCCATAAGTTCACCATATACCCTCTGGCTCAACCTATCATGGAGAATCTATGGTGGCTTGAATGTCCATATGAGAATGAGGACAGGGAAGAACCCATATTGGAAAGTTACCATGCATGGGCACTTCATGAGCACACAATAGAAAATGTGCTAAACTAGTTTATCTATGCTATCACATGTGTGGAATTTCCACAGTCTTTTCCCCAATTTGAGTACAAGTTTGGGGAAGAATTTCAGGAAAAATTGGACCCATTCATTTTGTCTTCGACATCTTTTATCTTCGATATAGATGAGTCTGCCATGTCTTATACTATGCCCTACGAGATTAGTCCAGGGAAATTTTTACATATAAACTCCAGGCTAGATGTAGACCAACAGAGACAATTAGTAAATATCCTTAAAGAACAAACAAGGGAATTCACCTGGGAATACACTGACATGAAGGGTATACACCCTGAAACATGTATCCATCACATATATACTTAGGGTGAAGTAACACTTGTTAGGCAACCCCAGAGAAGGATGAACCCAACACTCAAGGATATAGTCAAGGAGGAGATCCAAAAGTTATTAAATGTTGGATTTATTTATCCCATATCCAATAGTAAGTGGGTATCCCCACTTGTAGTGGTTTCAAGGAAAGTGACCGAGAAATGGAGAATTTGTGTTGATTTCCAGGAACTCAACAAAGCCACTATGAAAGATTACTTTCCTCTTATTTTCATTGATGAAGTTCTGGATACCTTGTCTGGAAAGAAGTATTTTTCCTTTTTAGATGGGTACAACGGGTAAAATAAGGTTCTTGTAGCACCCCAAGACCAGGACGAGACTATATTTACTTGTCCTTGGGGAATCTATGCCTATAGGGTCTTACCATTTGGATTGTGTAATGCTCCTACCACATTTCAACGAGAAATACTAGGGATATTTGTAGATCTTATTCATGATTGTGTGGAGGTCTACATGGATGACTTCACATTTTATGGAAACACTTACCATGAAGCCTTCGACGACTTAGAAAAATTCCTTATCAGATGCCAAGAAATGAACCTGTCTCTAAGTCATGTAAAATGTAAAATGTTGTTGATTGAAGGAGTAGTTCTAGGACATCATGTTTCATCTGAAGGGATAATAGTCGATCCTGCAAAGATTGAGGTCATCGTTAGAATCTTCCACCTCCCAAGACCCAGAAAGAGGTGAGAATCTTTCTTGGACATGCCGCATACTATCGACGGTTTATTGAAAACTTTACAAAGATTGCTGCACCCATGTTTGGATTACTAATAAAAGATGTTGATTTTGTTTGGACTGAGAAGTGTCAAACTGCCTTTGAAACCTTGAAATCCAAGTTGTCTGTGGCACTAGTTCTTAGAGGGCCCAATTGGACTCTCCCATTTCATATATTCATTGATTCCTCTGACACCATAATAGGAGGAGTATTAGAGCAGAAAGAATACCAACAGTCCTATGCCATTTATTTTGTGAGCAAGAACTTTTTCCCTACCGAGTTAAATTATACAGTTACCGAGAAGGAATTCTTGGTAGTAGTTCATGCTATTAATAAGTTTCATCATTACATTACAGGTTACGAAGTATTTTTACATACAGATCATTCCGCCATTATATTTCTCGTGAATAAACCCATAACTAATGGCTGAGTGACTAGGTGGCTCCTGCTATTGTAAGAATTTAATATCACTGTGCTTGACTGACACGGAAAGTATAATGTGGTAGCTGATTTTATTTCGTGAATAAAAAATGAGGATGATGATATCCTTGTAGATGATAGTTTCCTAAACCAGCACCTTTTTCCCCTCTCTGTCAATACCCCATGGTTTGTGGATATGGAAAACTATCTGGCTACTAGGAAGTTACCATCTCATTTGTCACCTCATGAAAAGCGTAAAATTATTACACAGAGTGCTAATTACTCCTGGGTTGGCCATGAAATTTTTCACACAGATCCTGATTTGATTATTCGTAGATGTGTCCAAGCGGATGAGATACCAAAAATACTATGAAGTTGTCATGATGGACCTTGTGGTGGTCATTTTTTTGACAAACACACAACATATAAGGTGCTACATTTAGGTTACTACTGGCCTAGCATTTTCAAAGATGCTGCCAAGTATGTTAGAAGTTATGATAGTTTCCAAAGGATAGGAAGATCTATGTCAGCTAACAAAATTCCCTTGCATGCCGAAGTTATGATAGAACCTTTCGAAAAATGGGCCCTTGACTTTGTAGGACCAATTTCTCCCATGTCTCGTAAGAAAAACTATATTTTGGTTTGTACAGACTATGTCACCAAGTGGGTAGAGGCAAAAGCCTTATTTAGGGATACAAAAAAATCTGTTGTTGAATTCATCTATGAAGACACCTTTACGCACTTCAGTGTCCCTCATGAAATTGTTACAGACCACGGCAGTCAATTCACTTCCACGATGATGAAAGAGCTAATAGAGAATATATGGAATTAAACACTGTAAATCTTGTCCATACCACCCACAAGCTAATGGTTAGGTAGAGTCTACAAAAAAAGTTATTTAAGCTATATTGACCAAGACTGTTCAATTGCATCACTGGGATTTGGTTGATAGGCTTCCAAAATCTTTGTGGGCATATTGGATCACCTGGAGAAATACCACTAGGCATACCCCTTATGAGTTAGTGTATAGGAAATAAGTACTTATACCAATAGAATTCCAAGTAAGGACCTTCCGTATTGCCACAGAATTGATATTAAACTTAGACGAGGCTCAGAAGCAATGATCCCTACAATTGAATGAGTTGGATGAAATCAGGTAAGATTCCATCCAACGAACAATATTAGTCCAAAACCAGAGGAGCAATTGGCACGAAAAGTTTATTAAGAAGAAACACTTCCAACTTGGTGATTAGGTTTTGTTGTTTGATTCTCGATTCAAAACCTTCAAAGGAAAACTCACCACCTGGTGGTTGGGCCCTTATGAGGTAGTCACTGTATATGAAAATGGAGTTGTGAAAATCAAAACAATTGATGATGGACAAGTCTCCTTTGTAGTAAATGGACAGTGACTCAAATTTTATCATAAGCCCATTTCCAAAGAGGATTTTCTATAGGTCATGTCAACTAACAAGGCATTGGCCTTATTAGATGGGGAAGTCCCCCCTTTTTCTTGAAAAGTTTTCTTAATTTTCTACTGTACATATGTAAATAGTTTTTGAATTTTGTTAATAAAGCAATTCTAGATATTTTTGTAAGTATTTATTTCACTAGGAGTAGACAATTTCAAGGAAATATAAAAGAAGGATTTTTCTTCAAAACATTGTTACACTTGAATTTTTTTGTTCGCTAAGCATCAAATGAATATTGAATTGTTGTAATTAACCATATTTTTGCAAACATTTTCATTTTCTTACGACATTCTAAAGTAGTTGCTCTTGAAACTCTTCACCACTGTATAAGGAAGTGATACCATAACCATCAATCTTTGAGGTCTCTCATACAGATTTTCCCAATAAAACTGAGTAAGTGAGTAAAGTGTCTTTATTAAAGAGTAACAAGGAGGTCTGATTAGCAGTTAGTTATGGAAACATCACAATAACTTACAAAAGAAGAAAGTGAGTTGAGCCTAGAGATACCTTTCTGTTCTTTCTCAATGGTACCATCCACTACACACTAAATAGCTTGATTATATCATATCTTTAGATAGGCCATGTCCACTTAAGTTCCCCTTACATCAGGACAATCACTAAGTAGTATAAGGGAAAGTCATCCTCTAACATAAATACCATCCCAATTAAAAAAAAAAAAAAAAAGAGTTGTTTTCAGAGTTGCCCCCCATCTTCTTGCATAAAGAAATCTTATACTAAAATATTAAAAGATGGAGGGCCAGTATTTGAGGGTGTAAGTGGATAACTCATTGGGATACTGAACAATTATGCTAGCAATGGGTACCGGCCTATGGTATGACTAGGTAAAACCACCGGATTACTGAACATGCTTGTTGGCAGCGGGGCATTCTACCTAGTGAGGATGGTAATCTGACAAAAAATAAATAATAAATTTAAACTTGTCCTGATGTACGACATTACTTGCAGACAAAGATGACATGAAGTATGTATGGTTAAGCTAAGGTTAATGAACTCCATAAACTTTCCATTTGGAACTAATTTTGAGACTATCTTGAAACTCTCTTGCCTACCTCTTCTTATCTATATATAGGATCTCTTATCCTATAGGTGGGAATACATCTTCTAGCAGATCTCGTCAGGACCAATCATTAGAAATTTATATTTGCTACAAACTATAAACCGGCTATTGGGGAATACTTATTGGTTTCCTATACTTTGATTGTGAGGTGTCACATGATACTGGGTGTGTGGGGGAGGGGTTCATGAATTGACAAATGATCATTGCCTAGAAAGTAAATCTTTGTAAATTTTTTTATTATTATTTTCATGATATAGTTTACTACATCCAACAATCATTTTATTTTGAAGTGCTAACTCACGATTTTCTATAAATTGATAAACATATACTTAATAGACCACTTTATTGATTCATTTTCGTTATAGAATTTGTTCATTGTAGGTTTGACATTACATGTCATGTGCTTGTTATAAGATGTTCATTGGGAGAACTGACTGGTTTCCTATACTTTTGATTGTGAGGTGTCACAATACTCAGGTGTGGGGGAGGGGTTCATGAATTGACAAATGATCATTGCCTAGAGAAGTAAATCTTTGTAAATTTTTTTGTATTATTTTCATGATATAGTTTACTACATCAACAATCATTTTATTTTTGAAGTGCTAAACTCCTGTTTTCTATAAATTGATAAACATATACTTAATAGACCACTTTATTGATTCATTTTCGTTATAGGCTGTTCATTGTAGGTTTGACATTACATGTCATGTGCTTGTTATAAGATGTTCATTGTAGGTTTGACATTACATGTTCTATGCAAGTGGATTGAGTGATCATGGTGGAAAAATCAACAACAGTGGAGCATTTTGCCTCTACTCTTAACCATTGTGAGTATCAAAAACATTTCAATATTGCAGGCTATCCATTACAGGAGGTAAAAATGTATTTAACATAGAGGTTCCGTATGAAGTGTTGTATGAGGTGTCGTATGAAGTGTCATGTGAGGTGCCAAATGAAGTGTTGTATGATGTTCCAAGCGAAGTACCATATGAAGTTACACACTAGTAACTGTCCACAAATTTAGGTAACCAGAATCAATGATATTTAATTGAATTGGTTGAAGGAAATTAAGATCGAGGATGAAAAATTTAGATATGTTCATGATCAAATGTCCACGTCAAAAGACTTGGACATTTATCTAACTGCACATCATTAAGCTTTCCCCAAAAAACGTTTATTTGAATTCAAAATTTCCCACACATTGAAACTCGTACGTGGATGTGTGCAAGCAAATCCACCCTAGGCGCATTCAAAAATTGGTTGGGGTTACCTATTATCCCAATTCACCTCTGCCATTTGCCTTGCCCCTGTCTTAGAGAACGTGCTCAACCTTTATCATCCCTTCCCCTATTCAAATTGTGGTTGGCCCTTGCTCAATTCATGCTATTCCTTGGCTCGATTGCACCCTCTCTTGGTGAATTTTGAATCTATTTATTTATTCACCTCATCACAATGCCCAAGAGGTATGAAGCCTCTTCCTATGTAGATATTTTCTCCATTCCTGAGTTTGCACAGTGCAGAGAGGTGTTTTTGTGCGTAGTCGGGGGGGGCATTTTTATCCCACTTGCAGGGCCACGATGATGGCATATCCATGCAATTTTCCCTCGGTTTTTATGGGAATACAGCGCATGTGGGGTCTCTTAGCTTTGGGGTCTCAGAAGAATTCATTATTGCAGCCATGAAGCTTCCAAGAGTGGGAGATAGATGGTTTAAGAACCACCAGCTGTTGTGCTCAAGATATAACAAGGTTTTTAATCCAGAATTCCATAACATCTCAGGAGAAAAAGGATATTCTAAGGAATGGATAAAAGAGGAATTGATAAACCCTCTCATAGTCATCACCAGGTTGATCACATGCGAAGGTAGATATTCCACTTTCAAATCATGTCATTTCAGATTGTTAGCTCATTTGCAATTCAATAATCCTTTTATCTTTCTATTCTTCTTTATAAAGAGCTTGGAGAAGATGTCCTTTCAAGTGAGGAAGAATGTAACCAACCCCCACAATAGCCTCTTTCACCATGCCCTGATCAAACTCCTTGTTCTAGCAGAATTAGAGAAACATGGGCAAGCTTGGGATGCATTCATCTATCAATTTGCAAACCCTCACTTGAAAATTAATCCTGGCAAAAAGACACTTTGTCTAAGAACTATTTCTCCATCCAAGCCTCAGTCTCCAAGGACTCCAAACCCCCCTACACAAACCATTTCTTTACCGAAACAATTCAAGAAGCTTGTTGAAACCCCTACATCCTCATCAGGTAAAAAGACCAAGAGTAAAGATAAAAAGAAGCCAATTTCTAACCTTCATATGACTTCAATATCTCTTGATCCCACACCTAAAAATCTCCAAGAAGTGATTCAATAAGACTTTCCTATAGTTCCCACAAATAGGAGAGGAGCCAATCGATTTGACAAAGGACCCTTTCGAAAGAGTACCCGGAGCACAAGAGAAAAACCTTATGCAAAACCCTTGCCTACTTTGGACCCTATCCAAGTGTCCTCCGATCTTGAGAGCCCTCACAAGAGACTTAGAGAAGTTTCTACAGATGGATTAGAGCCTCAAAGAAAGAAAAAATCAGAACCTACCTCTCCTTATAAACCCCCTATTACTCCTACTTCACCCATGCCTACCCTAGATCCTAACAATGATAGATTGTCCACATATTTCAAAGGGTCTAAGCCTTCCTCCGAGATAAACGATTCTTCCCCATCCATTGAGAAT
>SNQJ01S0174246.1:0-16815 GCA_010110895.2 Picea sitchensis | reverse complement strand
TGCTTGACAAATGATAGTTTGTCATAATCTAGTGAATCCCAAACATGCTTAATGATTGGCCTGAAGCTTTGATGAACTGATTTTCATACCAACGTTAATAAAACTTACCTCAAGTCCTACATATCTATTTTTATATGTTTACTAGAAATTTTTATTACTTAAGCCTGGTGGAATTGACACACACGCACACACACACACACACACACATATTGGTTTTTTATTATTTGTTTATTTATTTGAACTAGTGTTAAAATTCATTTAACACTCGCAATATGTATAATATGTATACTATTATACTACTTTCATTTTTAAAGTGCATATTGTTTATACATATATCTGTATATATAATAAAAAAAATCATGTGCTTGTCTTGCAGGTTAGGTGTAGGTGGAGTTGGAGCTTGGACCAGATTTATCTAATTAAGGGCTTCAACGTCCCTAGACTGCTAGATTTATCTAATTTCTGGGTGGGTACAGTTCCATTCCTAAGTTGGGTAGGTGGGTAGGTAGGCCCTTAAGGCTCCAGTGCTTCAAACTGAAGATCCGATACCAAGTGTAGGGACCTGAATTTAAGTAAGCCTAAAAATTTCATACAATTAAACATAGAATTTCCTTCAGTGCGTAAATAATTCATTTATCTTCATATAAGCATATAATATTTGGAAGAAATTAAATTTGTTTACATCATGAAAATAAATTACCTAATCATTACATAACTCAGCAAATCCAAAAATAAAATACCTCTTCCTGATGCTAAACTCTCGCTTGTCTGGTTGTCCTTTCTACTGCCTTGCCTAGCCTGTTTCTTTGACCAAACCCTGCCCAAGCCGACTAACCACCCAGACAGCTAGGAGCAGCCTATCTGACACCCTAGCTCCAGGATACTGTAAGGAATCCTGGCCCCTGTGCCCAAAACCCCCAGCAACCCGATGCCCCCTGCAATGGTTCACCAAAACTCCCAGACCAAAAAATCCTCAAATCCAAAAGATATCCAACAGAAATACAGTGCCCTCCTCCAAAATAATTTCTCCCCCCAAAATCCTCCCTTCATATCTCCCCCATCCACCAACTCCCTATCCTCCATTAATTACCTTATCCTCCCCATTATTACCGTATCCCATGCCTTTATTACCTTATCCTTTATTTAATGCTTCATTCCCCCCTGCATACGTGAAGTCTTTAATTAAATAAATTAAAATTATTAAGCCCCTTTAATTCATTACATAAACCTTTAATGTGTCAATTGATTAATTAATTAATCAATCAACAAATATAAACAATTAATTAATAAATATTATTAAAAAATAAGCATTGTTTAACTAAAACATATTAGGACAATTAATTATCTAATTAGTTATATTTGATAAACCCTATGCAACTATCTAACCAAGGTTGTTACAACTTGTTTACGGTACAATTTGATTACATGTTGTTTGGTACAGGTTGGTGCATGGTTGATGCACTTGTTTATGGTGTAGGTTGATTACAGGTTGAGTCACAAGTTGATGCATGGTTTATGCATGGTTCAAGTTATTGGTATGGGTTGTTTGTTGTAGGTTGATTAATACATATTTACAGTAGTATATATCACAGTGATAGTGTGACAGTGGTTCCATCAATCTAGTTATACATCAGGGCGGTTCGACGGGGCAAGGAAAATTTGTTGTAGCCACCTTCCAGTTGTAACCGAAGAACATAGGGGGTTATTTCCTCCTTCTGGTTGTAGACATAGATTTGGGGAGTTGGATCTTCCCTCAGTTTGTATCCTGAGAAACTAGGGGGTTGGATCCTCCTTCCACTTGCAGCTGGAAAACAAAGGAAGTTGGTGCTTACAATGAATGCAATTCTTCAAGACATATAAGAAAAATAATTATGTGGTTTTCTCTCGCTTTGGGTTTCCACGTAAAAACACTGGTGTACTGTGTATGTGTATGATTATTCATTTGCTCATTTATTATTTACTCTGCAAATATTGGATGATAATGCTACATTGATAGAAAAATGATTAGATTTCTCTATTACTGATTCACCCCCCCCTCTCATTAATCCAATAATTGGTATCATAGAAGTTTCATTCAAAAATCAGTTTAACCACTAAAAGGTAGATCATGGAGAACAAAAAAATGTATAAAAATGGAATACCAGAGTTTGATGGATAAAAGTATGCATTTTTTAGCATAAGGATGGAGACATATATACAGGCACAAGGATTTGAAATTTGGCAATACATTGTAGATGGAGACATAGCACCAACAATTCCTCTGAAAAATGACAAATAAATGAAACTCGGTCAAAATAATCTCAAAGCCACAAATTCACTTCTGAATGGTCTTGGAGAGTCGGTATTCACCAAAGTTTCATATTGTAAATATGATAAATAGATTTGGGACAAAATTCGAAATATTTATGAAGGAGATTCAAAAGTCATTGCAACAAAGATTCAAACTTACATAGGCCAGTTCAAACAACTAAATATGAAGGAAGATGAGAACATTGTTGCCTACTTTTTATGAGTCAATGAAATAGTAAATTCAATCTTGGGATTGGGAGAAGAAATCAAAGAATTTGTAATTTCTCAAAACGTACCAAGATCTCTTCCTATGAGATTTGACCCTAAGATATTAACACTAGAAGAAAGAGAATATCTAAACTGAATAAGGATGGACGAAGTACATTAAATAGTCACAGCATATGAAATGAGAATTGAATAGGAAAATCCAAATATAAAATATGCATCCTTCAAAGCATCCAAAAGTTCAATGCAAAAGGGATATCAAAAAGAAAAATAACATAACAACAACAATGACGTCTTAGAAGACGATGAAGAAGCATCCAACTTTGTCAGAAGATTGAACAAGGGAACCAATGGAAGGTATAGAGGTAAGTTTCCTTTGATTTGTTTTAATTTTGATGGTATTGGTCATTTTTCTAACAAATGTCCTCATAAGAAAAAGAGAAATGATGAAGGTTACTCAAATATAAAACAAACATATAAAGGAAAAAGAACCACAAAGAAAGTTTTCAAGAAAAGCTTATGCACCAAAGAAGACATCTCATCATCAGATGAAGATGAAGTCAGTGACAGTGAGACAAAAAGTGTTCTATTCATGGCAGTAGAAGACTCTGATAAAGAAGTCTCCAAAGAAGAATATGAAGAGGAAAAAGTTGACTACCGAGAAGAATTTTTGTGTTCCATAGAATTTGTCGGAAGAGAAAAGAAGAAAAACAAGAAACTACAAGAGAAACTAGATAAGAAATAAGACACTCGGGAACTAGAACAAATGATCACAAATTTGAAGGTTCAAATTGAAGAAGATAAAAGAATTGAAGAAGCACTCTAATAGCATCTATAAGGAAGAGACATGATCATTGGAAATTTAATAGAATAAATTGTCACATTAAGAAAGGATATTCAAAAGAAAAATATGCAGAACAACTCAAAAGTTTTGAATGACAATATCAGTAGTCGAAAACCTCATCATGAAAAGTATGGACTTGGATACAATCAGATAGAAAAGGGATCAAGCTCCAAAACAACATAACAAGAAACATATCCAAAATGTTATGTAGAAACAATCAAATGGGATAGGAAGGTCTACAAAGAAAATTACAGGGACACTCCTCCATCGAGAAGATTCAAATTTTAGAATCAATGATCGACAGAAACATATAGGCATTGGGAAGAAGAAGGATTCATAAGAGTACCTCCTTTCAAAAGATCTTCAACTGCCAGGTATCAAACTATATTTTTTGGTTTATGTTATGCATGTAATAATTTTGGATATAAAGCTATGAATTGCAGAGCTAACAACAAGAACATAAACAACTTTGAAATTCATACACAAAAGGTTTATCCAAGAAGGCCTAGTCAAACACAGAGAAGAAGTTACAACATCTTTGAATATTTGAGGACTTAAGTGGAATGCTACAAATGTAACAAATTTGGACATATTTACAAAGATTGCAGAATGGTAGTCCCTCCTAGACAACCACAAAAGAACAACAACAGTCACAGACAAGAACCTCAGAAAAGTACATGGATAATAAATAAAAATCAGTATAGCAATGAAGAATGCACACTCTCTCTACAAGCTACGTAGAAGAAACGTGGTTGGTATGTTGACAGTCATTGTTCAAAACACATGAAAGGCGATGGATACATGTTTCTTACATTAATAAAGAAAAGAGATTCATTAGTCTCCTTCATAAATGATGATTCAACTAAAATCATTGGAAAATGCATAGTCAGAATTGGGAACAAGAATACCAAGGCAGAAAATGTTCCACTAGTAGAATATATCAAACATGATCTTCTAAGTGAGTCAACTATGTGACCGAGGTCATAAAGTTAATTTCGATTCACAAAAGTGAGAGATAAGAAAAGAAGGTTTAGGAAAATTGATTGCAACAACTGCGAGAACTTCAAGCAAGATATATGTATTAAGTGAAATTGGAAATGAAAAGTGTTTCCTAGGAAAGAATGATGAAAGTTGGCTATGGAATAGAATAATGGGTCACATACATTTTGATAAACTTGTCAAATTCATAAAAAGGGAAGGAGTAAGAGAAATACCCCAGATCACGAAACCAACCAACACTTTATGAAAGCATTGTGAATAAGGAAAGCAAACAAAGACCAGGTTTAAATCAAAAGAATATTCAACAACAAGTCCACTAGAGATTGTGCATACTTATCTAGTTGAACCAACTACAACAAAGGGTTTAAAAGGTGAGAAATACTTTATGTTATTAGTTGATGATTATAAAAGAATGATCGCAGTTTTCTTTCTCAAGAATAAGTCAGAATCTCTTGAAAACTTCAAGGTCTATAAGGAAATGGTTGAAAATGAAATGGATTCAAAAATAAAATGATTGATTTCTAATAATGGAGGAGAGTTCACCTCAAAGGAATTTATGGAATACTACAACAAGAATGGAATAAAAAGGAAATTCTTCGTTTCTACAACACCTCAACATAATGAAGTTGTTGAAAGAGAAAACATGACAGTACAGGAAATGGATCAAACAATGCTAATGGACTCCAAATTGACCGATATATTTTGGACACAGGCATTGCATACAATAGTTCACATTGTTAAAAATAGAGTAATTCTCAAAAACAACAATGACAAAAATCCCTATGAGCTATGGAAAGGAATACCAACAAATGTGAATCACTTCAGATTTTTTGGAAGCAAATGATACATCAAAAGAGAAGATGGAAGAATGGGAAAGTTTTTCTCTCGTGTGGACAAAGGAATACTTGTTGGTTACTCAAGTACAAGGAAAGCATACAAGTGTTACAACCTGAGATTGAACAAAGTTTTGGAAAGCATCAACGTAAAAATTGATGAAACAGGTAGACAAGAATTAAAGGAAGAAGAAAATGAATCAATGGATCAAATTTATGAATAATAAGTAGAATATGAAGAAGGGGAAGATGAATATGATCTGACAAAAGTAGAAGAGAAAGTTCAACAACTGCCTCCAAAGACACCTAGAAGACGAGTACATAAGAATCATCCTTCAGATCAGATTTTCAGAAACAAAGATGCAAGAGTTGAGACTAGAAGAAGAATCTATTCACCGGAACAAACACACCTAGCACTCTCATCTACAATTGAACCAACTTGGTTTGAAGAGGCCAACAAGGATGAATTTTGTAATAAGTCCATGGATGAATAATTGGATCAAATAGATAAAAATAACACTCGGGAATTGGTTTCAAGACCAAAGGATAAGAATGTGATCGACACAAAGTGGGTATACAGAAATAAATTGAATGAAGATGGACATGCTACAAGGAAAAAATATAGATTAGTATGTAAAGGATATGCATAGGTTGAAGGAATCGACTTTAAAGACACATTTTCCCCAGTTGCTAGAATGGAAACAATATGATTTCTTTTAGCTTATGCATGCTCAAAAAATATTAAAGTGTATCAAGTGGATGCAAAATCATGCTTTCTTAATGGGGAACTTGAAGAATAAGCCTACATTGAACAACCAGAAGGATTTCAGTTGTCAGAGAACAAATATTATGTGTGTAAAGTAAAGAAGGCCTTGTATGGTCTAAAACAGGCTCCTACATCATGGTGCTCTAGACTGGATAAATATCTACAGTAGGCAAGGTTCATAAAAAAAAGTGCAGACAAAACCCTCTACATCAAGGTAACTCAAGATAGTATTTTATTAATTGAAGTTTATGTTGATGATATTATTTTTGGAAGTATTGATGACAGGTTAAGCCGGAAATTTGAAAAGGACATGCATAATGAATTTGAAATTTCATTACTTGGAGAACTATCCTTCTTTTTGGGTCTTCAGATACATCATAGAAACCAAGGAGTTTTTATTTCTTAAACCAAGTATATCAGAGAAAAGCTAAAGAGGTTTGGAATGGAAGATTGGAAACCAATTAGCACTCCCATAAAAACCAGTTTCATGTCGAGTAAAGATGATGATTCAAAGTCTATAGATAAGAGAAAATGTAGATCAATGATTGGTATCCTCCTATATGTGAGAGCGTCCAGACTAGATGTAATGCAGGCAGTTGGACAGGTGGAAGGATTTCAAGCAGCACCAAAGGAATCACATGTATTAGCAGTGAAAAGGATTTTCAGATATCTCAAAGGAAAAAACTATTTTGGATTATGGTATCCAAAAGGAAATGATCTATCACTTATTGGCTACACAGATTCATATTAGGAAGGTTTCATTGATGACCAATGAAGCACCAGTGGAGCAACGTTCTACTTGGGTGAGTGTTTAGTATCATGCCTAAGCAAGAAATAATCATCAATATCTTTATCTATAGCCAAGGCAGAGTATATTGAAGCCACAAGATGTTGTACATAGGTTCTATGGATGAAACAAACTCTAACCAATATACAGGTTGAGTATGATGAGCCCATTCCAATCTATTGTGATAATACTGTAACACCCCGGGTTTCAAACCCCCATTTTAAATAATGTATTGTTACAATGTTGAGAGGCCAGGGTGCCCAAACAATTATTAAAAGGCCAGTGTGCCCAAGACATGCAATGTTTTTCTATCATTATTAATAATAAATACATGGTTAGCTCCTAGAAAAACAAGCACTAGAGTTATAGGGGACTATGATTCCACAAGAGAGAGAGAGCTTGAGGGGCTAAGTGTTTATTCCTATGTTAATAACCCATTTTGCCTAAGGGAGGGGATAGATTACGTGAGATTCTTAGGGAAGGACATGAGGTTCTTAATTCTCCACAAAGTTACTTAAACCCACCTCTGATCTGATGGGCATGTTCGACTGATGGATTTTTCACTGATTTTCTTGTATGTTCATTCATTTCCCTCACGCACTTTCATGCACTCACTTACCCAATCATTGATCTATCCTTCCCTGCATCTTGTCTTGGAAAAGGGAAAGGAACTGTTGATAATTAGCCATGGGATAGTTGGTTTCAATGGTCATTGGTGCAATCCAACCATGACCTGGGGCCTGCATGTCTGAGATGTGTTGGCCCATGCCCTGTTTTTCTCACAACTGCGAGTACTGAGAGTTCCAACATCGATATTCTATACCACCTGTGCTGGAGGCCCTAGAAAAAGGACAAGGACTGCATGAGGGACAATTTGATAGAGAAGGGTGGAGTTACATTCTCTTGGGTGGTACAGGTTGGGTGGAAGACAGATGGGTACTTGGATTGTTGTGGGTGCTAGGGAACTTGTCAGAGCTTGAGATCTGACTGGTGTGTGAACCTAAGTACAAACTAGAACTGTCCTTATGGATACATAGCCCTGGCTTGGGGGTGACACTATTGTTGATATTTGGTGCAGTGGTGTCTATGGTTGGGTGGAACTTCCTTGGTCTGCAACCAACTGGTGTCGCCTTTTTATTAAGATAAGTGCTCTTTGTTGTGATATTATTATCTATGAATGAATGTATTTCTCTATGTATTTTAATTATCATTTAATTAAATCTTAGATTATGCATGCTTGCTGGATATTGATGTGCATGTCACTAAATATTGTACCTTATACGTTCTTATTAATTAAAGAAGGTATCAATAAGAGTAAAAGGTCCAAGGGTGGGCTTCAAGGTAGCATCACCTAACCTGTGGTTGGCTAGGGATGTTACAGTTCGGTATCAAAGATTCTGGTTGAAACACTAGGCTGGTATGGGCTGGGTCTATTGATCAGAGTCTCATGGTTACATATCGAACTCTGACCGTTGATTTGAAAATCTCAGGAGGAATGGCGTTGCAGAATCGACACAGGCGTTAGAACGTTATAGATCCTTTGTAAGGGTTCGAAGGATGGTGACTGTTCTCCTTCAAATTTAGGAGTGATCGCCACTATAGGATCATGAGAGATATGGGATAATTGGATCGAATCACAGGTGAACAAGGGTCATTCGATGTAAAGGAAGCAAGGGTTAAGGTCACAACCGTCAGATCCCATTGGAGAGAGAGATCAATAGACAATCAACATTGCGGGTAACCAAGTTGCATGGGAGATAATTCCTCAAGGCTGTCCCACAATCCAAACCACAGTTTCACTGAGGGGTTATGTGTCAGTGTCAGGAGAATTGCAGGGTGAAAAGAGAGTTACTCCAAACTGCCGATGTGTCTAGCGAAGAACCTCCGAAGAGAAGAAGTAGTTGGGGACCATCGATCTATAGGAGGACACATGTCAAGAGATTGTGTGCTCTAGGTGAAAGCACTCTGATAAAAGGCGAGCAAGGATAATTTGAGAATTGATGTTTTCGAAGCCCAGAGGGACGAAGTGAATCTCAACTATCTGATCCAAGAGGACACACGGCAAAAATCCACGCACTTTTAGGAAAAGAGAACATTGAGATTTGAGTTCTCTGAAGTACAAAGACTTCAAGAAATTGTAGTCGTTGATCTGTAGGAAACACGTGTCAGTAGATCGCAAGCTTCGGATAAAAATATTTCGAAAAAAAAAGAGTTGAAGTTTGAGTTTTCCGAACTCCGAAGGCCTGAAGGAATTATAGTCGTTGATCCTTCCAACGGTAACTTCCGAAGTCCCGAAGTTTGGGGTTAATATGGGTCATCCAATAAGGGACACACATTGTGACAGTTTGGCCAGTTCGAGAAATCATAGTTCAGGAGAATTGGAAGTGTGTTAGTGTGGAAACTCCCGAAGTCCCAAAGCCTGAATATCCAAAGAGGTGGGGCATGATGACATCACCAGGAGGTGATGTGGATCCCAGAATTACTGAAGTGATGTGGCTTACAGACGTCACTAGGGATGATGTGGACACATGGGATGTGTGCCACGTGTTAGTAAGTTTTGAGCATATGGAGTATTGAAATGTCAGTTATAACGTGACATGTGTCACCCACCCAATTGGTCCACGTGTCCGCTTCCAATATTTCTCCACATGGAGACAGATCATGCAGTTTGGAGACTGGGAACTCCAGTGGGGAAGGATGTGATAGGTTACATTAGGTTTAAAACTCCCGAAGGCCTGAAGTATAGAGTACATATCGATCATTGATTCCAGAAGACACACGTCGAAGGGTCATTGATTTTGGGTGAAATCACTCTGGGAGAACATGCAAGAGAAAAGTTTACAACTTCTAAAACCCAAAGAGCTGAAGCAATTCACAACCATTGATCTATGGGAGGACACCCGTCGACAGATCATGAACTCTGAGTAAAAGCGTTCCAGGAGGAGGCAAGCGAGGAAAGTTGAGACTCCTGAAGTGCAGAGTCCCAAACTGGATCTCGATCGTTGATCATGAAAGAGGATGAGGATCGTTGATCCTGTCCTAGTTGAAAGTTTCAAATTCTAAAAGTGTTAGGTAGCTAGAGAGGTAGTAGTGGGGACCCATAGCGCTCATAGTGATAATAGTGGATGCCATTCAATGTAAGGTGGGCTAGGTCCACTATTTATTAAATAAATCCTAGTATGGTAGTTAGATATAATAAATGTAAGAGGAATTCTTAGAAGGTTCTAGTTCTTAGAAGGTTCTAGTTTTTAGAAGGTTCTACTTCTAGAAGATTCATCCTCTAGAATGTTCTTAGGTGATGGTAGCACTATATAAAGAGGTTCAAACAATGTAATGGGACATGAAGAGAAGTATTGTATTTGGAGCTTAAGCTCATTAGGAGATTTCCCCCTCGAAGAGGCAAGTGAATAGGAGAGGATCCCTTCCATAATAGGATACATTGTATGGTGTTTCCCTACCTCAAGGGTTTCATAATAATAAAGTGTGGTTTCTTCTATCTTTCTTTGTGGATCTATTGTGTATTCTGTATTTTTGGTGATTATATTTGTAGATCTATTCAGGTTCTTAACATGAAGCTCTACACAAGCATTTTTTCAACTAAGTGCAGGGTCATGGTCATGGTCATATGTAAATTGAGAGCCGAGCAAAGGAGTGATAAGGGCTGAATCAATTGTGTTGGATATAGAAAGGTGATAAGGAAGGATTTAGCCGCGGTTTCTAGTCTTGGTCACCTAGTAAAGTGGTTTGAAGGAAGCTATTGCACATGATGAAATTCATAGTCAACCAAGGATAACATGACACTGCTATTTTTGGAGAATGGGGATATGATCTCCATGAAAATAAATGAATAAAGAGACCCATAGCATGGTTTGGAAATTTTGTTTATCATATGCAGAATTCCAACTAAATGGTTGCTTACACATTTTGCAGAATTAAGGGGTTTAAGAAAATCATCTCAGCATGCATATTAAGGAAATGGAAGAAGGCGAGGGAGCCTCCAGTCATGATAAGGAGGTCGAAGGATAGAATACTAGAGTTGGTAATATAGATATGGAGTCCAATGGATGCAAGGGAAAAGGAGAACATGAAACGTTAATAGAAACGGTAAGAAGCCTGAAGATGGAAGTGCAGAGCTACAAAGAAGACAGCGAGAGACTGATGAGAGAGAAAATTTAGATAAATGCTCGAGTATTGCAGAGATTAAATTAGTTGCAGAGACAAATGAAGAAGGGATCAAACTCAAGACAAGAGGAAGAAGGCATGTGCCATGAAATAAGGGATGATCATGAAAGAGCCAGTTATTCCAGAAATGCTAGCAAAGCTCATGGACACCACTCACCTCCTTACTCAAAAATAATTTTTTAGGCATCGAATGATCCCGTAAGCCATCTAGAGGTGTCCCCTATCAGAAACCAAAGAAGGAAACAAGAGGTAGATAGTTTTCAAGGAGAGTTGAGGAATCTCAAGACAACTTCCTTTGAGGGTGAAAGAGAAAGGGAAGATGATGTTGAAGCATGGTTTCTTGGGCTTAGGAGATATTTTCAGTTGCATAAATATTCATCCAACCTGGAAGCCAATATTTCCTCCTACCATTTACATGGGAAATATGAAATGTAGTGGGAACAACTAAATAAAGTGGAGCACATTAATGAGAGTAGGATCAATTGGAAGCAGTTCAAGAAGTACTTCCAGAAGGAGTACCTCTTAGAGCATTTATATGATAGGAAAATGCAGGAGTTCTTTGAACTCAGGTTGGGAAGCATGACTATGGCAGAGTACGAGAAGAAGTTCTTGGGATTGTTAAAGTATGTTAGGTTCATCTGTGATGAGAAAGTGAAAATAGAGAGATTTCTAAGTGGACTGCCAACCTTTTATAAGGAAAATATCAAGTATGATGAGCCCAAGACCTTGACTTAAGCCATCAGGAAGGATAAATACCTTTATGAGCAAGTCCATGGAAGATAATCTTTGTAAAAATCTTGGAAGGACAGGAAAAATGCAAATTCTGATTAGAGGAGGAAAGGATTCAAATGTTCCTTCAATAGGAATGAGCCTAATAGAAATCATCAAGAGCAGTATACTAAGGTTTATTCCAAGAAGGAAGATTCCTTCGAAAAAAGGGGAAGACAACCAATCCAATGATGGGGATGCAAGGAATATCACCTGTACAAGGATTTCCCACACAGAAAGGATAGAGTGAAGACTGTGCACAACATCCAAGAAGATACAACAGTTGAAGATATGGGAAGAATATATGCATCTTTAAATGATCGACAAGCAGAGTTACCCAATCCAATATGATCAAGGTGGAAGGTAAGATCATAAATCAACCTATTTGTATTTTGATTTATTCAAGAGAAATTCATTGCTACATTGATCCTAAGATAGTGGATAGATTACATTTGGAGAAAAGTGAAGTTGGAAAATCAAGTTTCGTTCAGTTAGCCACTGGAACCAAAAGAAGAATCCATGATATGGTCAGAAGTTGTTCCATAAGTACTAATGGCGTGAATATTGGTATTGATCTAAATATCATACCATTGGGGTCTTATGATATTTTGATTAGAATCGATTGGTTGGAGAAGCATCATAGTATCCTAGATTGGCGTAAAAAGACATTTACATGTCTTAATGGTAAATGGAAAACAGAGCACTATGAAAGGAGTTCCAAGACCCATCTTTATAAGGGAGATTTCAGCCTTACAACTAAAAATATGTTTTAGGAAGGGATGTCAATTGTATGTAGCTAATGTGGAAGAGCCAAATAATACAAAAGGGATAAGCCTTGAATATTTCTCGGTACTACAAGAATTTGAAGATGTATTCCAAGAAATACCCAGATTGCCACCAAGAAGGGAGATAAATTTCTCAATTGATTTAGTGCCAGTAGCTGCCTCGATGTCAAAAACACCTTACAGAATGAGCACACCATAGTTAAAATAATTACAAATGCAGTTGGAGGAATTGTTGAAGAAAGGGTACATACGTCCAAGTGTTTCACCTTGGGGAGCACCAATACTTTTTGTCAAAAAGAAGGATGGAACTTTCAGGATGTGTATTGACTTCTGACAGTTGAACAGGTACACTATAAAGAACAAGTATCCTCTACCCCAAATTGATGACCTCTTTGATCATCTAAAAGGGGAAAAGATATTCTCAAATATTGAACTGAGGGAAAGATATCATCATGTAAGAATCAAGGACGAAGACATTCATAAGATAACCTTTAGGACCAGGCATGGGAATTATGAATTTGTAGTGGTGCCATTTGGACTGACAAATGAACCAATTGTCTTCATGTGCTTAATGAACGACATATTCAGAAATTATTTGGATAAGTTTTTCATAGTATTCCTGGATGATATACTTATCTATTCTAAGTCTAAAGAGGAGCATGAACATCACTTAAGACTGGTGTTGCAAGTACTGAGAGAACATCAATTGTATGCCAAGTTGAGTAAGTGTTCTTTTTATCAAAAGAAGATCCATTACTTGGTACACATTATTTTAGAGAAGGGCATAATAGTAGATCCATAGAAGATCGAAGACATTAGAGGATGGCCAACACCCAGAAATGTGTCAGACATGAGATATTTTATGGGATTAGCTGGCTACTGCAAAAGGTTCATAGTATGGTTCTCTAAGATTATTCATCCCATCACTTATTTGAAAAATAAGGGAACTAAATTTTAATGGACACTCAAGTGTGAAAAGAATTTTAATCCGTTGAAGGAATTACTTACTAGTGCATATGTGTTAAAAATTGCTGACCCAACTGAAAGTTTTGTGGTATATACAAACACATGTAAGGAAGGAATTGGGGGAGTCCTCATGGAAAATGGACATGTCATTAGATATGATTCCAGAAAGCTTAAGGAACATGAGATGAACTATGACACACATGAATTGGAACTTGCTGCCACTGTTCATGCCTTAACGATGTGGAGACTTATCTCATGGGGAAGAAATTTGAATTAAGGATAAACCACATTGGCTTGAAGTATCTTTTTGAAGAACCAACATTCAATGCCAGGAAAGCAAGATGGATGGAATTTTTAAGTGAATATGACTTCGATATCAAGCATATCAAGGGTAAGGAGAATAAATTTTTTGATTCACTTAGTAGAAGAGTGCATCTCATGCATGCTATTGTTTCTAGTATGCATCAGTCAGACTTGAAGAGAAGAATTTTAGATGGTCTTGTTATAGACCAGCATTACCTACAGGTAAATGAAATCTTACAACAAGGAGATGTACAACAGAAAATCAAGGAGTATAAGATAAAGGAAGACAGATTACTCATGCATAAAAATAGAATCTGTTTTCCTAGTTACAGAGAATTGAGGAATTTGGTATTGAAGGAAATGGATGATGTTCCTTATGTTGGACATACCAGTTACCAGAAAACGATTACATCAGTAAGAAGCCAGTTCTTTTGGCCAAAAATGAAGAAGGATGTTGTCGATTGCATCACTCGATGTATGGAATGTCAGAAGGTGAAGGTTGAGCATATGTACCGAACGGGTTTGCTGCAACTATTGCCAATTCCAGAGAAGAAATGGGAAGTGATCACCATAGATTTCATCACAGGATTACCTAGAACAAAGAAGAAACATGATTCAATCATGGTGGTGGTTGAAAAATTAACAAAGTTTGCTCATTTTGTGCCTGTGAAGACAACGCATACAGTGGCTAATATTTCAAAAATTTACATGAAGGAAATTGCTAGCTTGCATGGGATACCTAGGACAATTGTCTCGAACAAAGATACAAAGTTTACCTCCAATTTCTGGAGGGGATTGTTTAAAGGATTTGGCACAAATCTAAACTTTAGCACAACATATCATCCATAGACAGATGGGAAAACATAGAGGGTCAATAGAATAATTAAAGACATGCTGAGAATGTATGTGATGGATAATCCATCTAAGTGGGATGATTACTTACACTTGGTTGAGTTTGAATATAATAATGGGTATCAAGCTTCATTTAGAATGAGCGCATTTGAAGCCTTGTATGGTATTAAATGCGATACTCCAGTAAGCTGGGACAACCCAATAGATAGAGTGGTAGTTGGGCTGGAGTTGCTCAAGGACATGGAATACCAGGTGGTCAAGATCAAGCTGAATTTAAAGGCATCTCAAGATAGACAAAAATTTTATGCAGAGAAGGACAGGACAACTAGATAATTTAAAGTAGGGGAGGATGTACTTTTGAAAGTGAAGACTAAGAAAATCTCATTGAAATTGGGTAGTTGTACAAAGATGGTAGCCAGATTCTGTGGTCCATTTGAAATATTGGACAGAATAGGGATAGTTGCATACATGCTTGCATTTCCTGCTTCCATGAATTTGAATAATGTATTTCATGTATCTTTACTAAAGAAATATGTACATGACCCTAAACATGTTATTGATTGGTATCTGATTCAGGTAGAGATAGAGGGATACTTTCAAGTTCAACTAGTACGAGTATTGGACAAAAAGGTAAAAATGATCTAGAATCAAGTTATAGAGATGGTAAAAGTTCAGTGGACCTGCTACGGTCCTAAAGATGCTACTTGGGAGCATGAAGATTCCATGCGGGCAAAGTACCCAAAACTTTTTGAATAAATTTGAGATTTTGATCTCTATTTTGTATATGCACTGAGGACAGTGCCAAAATAAGGGGGAGGGGATGTAACAGATCAAGTTTCAAACCCCCATTTTAAATGATTTATTTTTACAATGCTAAGAGGCCAGGGTGCCCAAAAAATTATTAAAAGTCCAATGTGCCCAAGACATGTAATGTTTTTCTATCATTATTAATAATAAATACATGGTTGGTTGCTGGACAGGCAAGGACTAGAGTTATAGAGGGATATGATTCCATAAGAGAGGGGGCTTGAGTGGATAAGTGTTTATTCCTACGTTAATTACCCTTTTTTCCTAAGGGAGGGGATCGATTACGTGATCTTCTTGGGGAAGGTTAGGAGGTTATTTATTCCCATGAGGTTACTTTAACCCACCTCTGGTTTGATGGGGGGGTTCGTCTGATGGATTGCTCATTGATTTTCTTGTAAGTTCATTCATTTCCCTCATGCTCTTTCATGCACTCACTCACCCATTCATTGATCCATCCTCAACCACATCTTTTCTTCGAAAAGGGAAATGAATTGATGAGAATTAGCAACAGGATTGTTTGCTATAATGGTTGCTGGTGCAATCTAGCCATGCCCTGGGGCATGCATCTCTAAGATGTTGGAAATATGGCTATAGCAGAGATGACGCAGATAGTCAAGGTTGTCATTGATGGCAATCGGTTGGTTATGGAGCACGCACAAGAGCTGGAACACAGAAGCTGAATCGCAGATGCTGAAACACAGATGCTGGAACACAGATGCTGGAACACAGAGGCTGAAACACAAATGCTGGAACACAAGTGCTGGAACACAAATGCTGGAACATAGAAGCTGGAACAAAGATGCTGGAACGCAGATGCTGAAACACAGATGCAGAAACACAATGATGAAACAGAGCTGGAACACAGAAGCTGAATCACAGATGATGGAACACAGATGCTGGAACGCAGATGCTGGAACGCAGATGCTGAAACACAAATGCTGGAACACAAGTGCTGGAACACAAGTGTTGGAACACAAATGTTGGAACATAGAAGCTGGAACACAGATGCTGGAACGCAGATGTTGAAACACAGATGCAGAAACACAATGCTGAAACAGAGCTGGAACACAGAAGCTGAATCACAGAAGCTGGAACACAGATGCTGGAATGCAGATGCTGAAACACAGATGCATAAACACAATGCTGAAACAGAGCTGGAACTTATGCTGAAACACAGTGCTGTAATAGCTGAAACACAGTAATGTTACATATGCTGAAACACAGCGCTGGGATGAAACACAGTGTTGCATGATGTGGCATGCGTAGAGGAGGCATGCAAAGAGCCAGTTCAGAAAATCAGGGAGAATGCTGGCATGCGAAAAGCAAAAGAAAGAATGAAAGAAAGGGAAACTGCAGTTGGAGTTGAGAAAAGCGGAATGACTTTCAGTCTAAAATTAGACTGGCAGTTA
>SNQJ01S0174245.1:14334-34587 GCA_010110895.2 Picea sitchensis | reverse complement strand
AAATATTTTAAATGTCATAGAACCCATGATTTTTAATGAAGCTAATGAACATGAAGAGTGGAGAAAAGAAATGGAGGAAGAATATGACTCTATAATGGAAAACAAAACTTGGGAATTTACTGAATTGCCTAAAGATAAAAAGTCCATAGGATGTAAATGGATATAAAAACCTAAATTCAAAGCAAATGGTAGTATAGATAAATATAAAGCCATATTGGTGGCAAAAGGGTATTCACAGAAAGAGGGCATTGATTATGTAGAAACATTTGCACCAGTAGCTAAATTAAACACTATAAGAATGTTAATTACACTAGCTACAAAATACCATTGGAAGCCTCACCAATTAGATGTAAAGTCTTCTTTTTGGAATGGTGAGTTAAAGGAGGAGGTTTGCCTTACTCAACCAGATGGGTTTGTGAAAAGTGGTCAGGAACATTTAGTGTGTAAATTAAAGAAAGCATTGCATGAACTGAAACAAGCACCTAGGTCATGGTATGAGAAGATAAAATCCTTATTTCTTCAGCAGGGTTTTATGAGGAGAAAAAGTGATCCAAATCTGTATAACAAGTTTGATGAAAATTGGCATGTTGTATTGATTTCTTTATATGTTGATGATTTAATTATTACAAGAAATTCAGAAAAAATGATTAGTGGAATTAAGAAGCAGATGTCACAGGTGTTTGAAATGAAATATCTTGGTGAGTTACATTACTGCCTAGGTCTTGAAGTTTGGAGGAATGCTAGTCAAACCTTTGTGTCTCAAGGTAAATATGTCAGAGAAGTACTTAAGAAGTTTAAAATGGATCATTTTAAAGTTTTGTATATTCCAATGCAGCAGAACACAAAACTTTAATGTGATGATGGTTCGAATGAGGTAAATGATACAATGTATAGACAGATGGTGGGAATCTTGAACTATCTCACTACAACCAAACCTACCATAGCGTACTCTATTAGTGTGTTAAGTCAGTTTATGGAAAAACCTATAGAAATCCATTGGAATGCAGCGAAAGGGGTACTCATGTATCTCAAAGGAACAATTGATTATGGTATTAAATATACTGATTCATTCGATGTTGGTCTGACAGGTTACTCAGATTCAGACTGGACTGGCAGTCCGGATGATTAGAGATCTACTATAGGTTATGCCTTTGGCATTGGATCCATGATTGTTTCATGGAGTAGTAAGAAGCAACATTTTGTATCTTTGTCATCCACTGAGGCAGAATATAAATAATTGTGTGCAACAACTTGTGAAGTTGTTTGGTAGAGAAAACTACTTCAAGATGTTGGAGAAGAACAAAGGAAAGATACAATAATCAAATGTGATAACTAGAGCTCAATCAAGTTGGAAAATAATCCATTTAATTATTATTCAAGGATAAAGCATGTTGATACTCAGTTCCATTTTGTTCGAGAAAAGATGTAGTCCAATGAAATTTCTTTAATGTATTGTAATACTAGTGAAAACACTACTGATATTTTCACTAACCCTCTTGGGAATATCAAATTTGAATTGTTTAGAGAGATGTTAGGTATGGATGTCAATCATGTCTCCATTAAAAGGGAAACTTAAAGATAATGGAGATTAGTTGTGAAGGATTAGTTTCCAACCATTTCAAATAGTTTCTAAATTGTATGACATCATATATATACTTTGTATTTCTCATTGATTAATTTAAAGGAAGCTTGGCTTTGCTTCCCTGGTCTTGGAGTCGTTTTACATTCCTCACTTATTAAGTAATAATAATAATTTGAGAAAAAGATTATATATATATATATATATATATATATATGACATTAAATATAATTATATTTAAATTTTTGAATTTTATTTAATATTCTAATAAAATTGACAATTTTTATTTAAAAAATAAAAATAAATTCATTAATTATACATAATCTAAATCTATTAAAAAAACACACCAAATATTATTATTCATTATTAAGAATGTATCATCTATTAGTCCCTTTCTAACCTTTTCTTTTTGTTTTTTTAAGTTAAGGAGTGACCTAGTCTAATGGAAGGGAAGAAGTTATGAAGAATAACCGAAGGTTCTAATGTAGGTGTCTTTAATAATTGCTATGTTGGGATTAGGAAATTACATGGTTATTAGTTATTGGAAGGAAATTACATGGTAGTTAGTTATTACAGTATATGATGATTAGGAAATTAGATGGTAGTTAGTTAGATTTTCTTTCATTTTGTATTTTATTATTTTTTATTGGGTGTAATTAAATATTAATAAAATTAATTAAAAAAGATTTGCAATCATTGTAATATATGTTAAGATTAAGAAATTATAATAATAATAATAATCTATTTTTAAGGTCACGACCAAGTCATATCAAATTGGTGTATGAGACCCCCTTATTTGTGGGACAAGGGACCCCCCTACGGAGGTATACATACCCTACCCCCTCTGGATTTGAACTTGTGACCTCTTAAGATTACTATTAATTTTACTTTGTTCTACGTTATAATTATATTCTAATAATTTTAATTACAAATAAATTGTTAAATTTATAATAAAATTTATAATTGTTTTTAAACATATATTGTTTTTAAATATATATTGTTTTTATGTTGATAATGATTAACGTCCACTAAATTGGTTTGTCGGACTTTGATTTGTTTCACCATAGTTTTGTTAAGTTAAGAGGTTAGGAAGGTTGGTATGGTGACAAATATTTTGAAAATTGACCAAAGCCCAGTTTCACTATGGAGCTAGTGAGAATTTGTTTTTATCTTAGCAATGTTTATTTTTTTTTCTATACACTCTCAAAATAGATAGATAATTTTGATTTTCTAGATTAGGGTTGATTACATCCTTATAATACCTTAAACTTTTTATCACACCACATTCTCTCCTTAAATTTTGATTTGATGATATTTTTAATACTATTTTTATTCTCCAAATGGTGTCTTTCATGATTTCCCAATAGTTTAGACAAGACTAGACATTTTTATGGTTAAGAACATGTGCTTCCTCCTTGGAGGTTACAGGTTCAAATCCATATGGGGGTAGGGTGTGTATACTTCCCTAGACTTTAATAGTCCCCAAATAGATTATTATTTATTATTATTAGATGATAATCTATAATAGACAAATTAAAAAATAAAAATTGAAAAGTAAGAATTATAATATTTTTTATTAATTATTTTAAAATATGAAAAATATTAAAAAAATTATTAATATCATATTGAGTAAATGATTTAAACTTATATATAATATTATTATTTATAAGAAAATGTTTATTTTATTGTTTAATTTTGGAAAAAATAAATAAAAATAGTTAATATAATATTAATGGTTGTGAAGTTTAAATAATTATTAATATCATATTGATTTAATGATATAAACTTATATAATATTATTATTTATAAGAAGTATTAATATTTATAATAAAATGTTTATGTTATTGTTTAATTTTGAAAAAATAAAATTAATAATATAATATTAATGGTTGTAAAGTTTGTAGTTGTAATATTTTTAGAGAATTATAGAAAAAGATAGAGAAAATCCAAAAGTGTTTTATAACTATCCAAAATTAAATGCAATGTATCAAACTAGGTAGGCATAAAGATGTTAAATCTTAGTTAAATCATTGGTAAATAAAGGAAGAGATCACTTTGCATAATAACATAATATTAAAAAATATTATTATATATAAATTTAAGGAGGAATTGTGATGTGATAAAGAATTAGAGGATAAAAAAAAAGATATATAATAAAAAACACTTATCTTTTTTTAAAACAAAAAAAAACACTAAAAGTTAAATATATAAAAGATGGTTGTGGCAATGTTAAAACCAACCACAGAGTACATCTTCTTGATTTTAAGGATTATATTATCCAAAAAAAGGAGGAGATGTGTTTCCTCATAGCATTGAAGTTTGTCCCCCCCCAAAAATGGAGAGAGTTTATGATCCTGAGAAGGGTGTTATCCTATTATTATAGAAAAATACAGATATAAGTGAAACTTGGCTAATTCAACTTTACTTATGTGTCCACATAAGCTTGGATGTCGTTATGGAAGCCGATTGTGTTTGACTACTATTGCGGTTGCTCCACTTCACATGATGCCTCAGAACCCTCTAAGGGGATGTTTTCTGGTTGACCTTGAATTTTTGTCGTGTTCCCTTGCTTTTCTCTTTCCAGATGGCGAATTTGTTTTGATTCCCTATTAACTCTCATGAGGAAAATTTTCATCTCTTTGTTGCATCATTCCTTCCTTGCATGCATGGCTTGATTAATATGTGATTGGGATTCTCAGAGATCTCCAATTTCCTGTCGTTGGTGCTCCAATTTCAACTTCATAGCTTCCAATTCGCAAGTATTACAATCACACTCCACATGTTCGTTGTGCCACATTCTGAAATGATTATGGACCTAAGTTTGCAAACATCACAGACGTTGAAGGGGGGAGAGACAAGTTACAGTAACAATTCTGAGTCACATGAATTCCATTAAATATTTTTCCATGTATCTCTCAACCTCTGCACCTCGTGTGATATCCGACACCACCTTTTGAAATGATTTAATCAGTTGTTGGTCTATATCCTCTAATACATTCTAAGTGACTTGCCTATTTAATTTCCTCATCATGGTATCAAATGGAGGACTAGTCCCACAAGCGAGGAGATGCTTCAAGTATTTTGATTTAAATGTCTATGTGAGGGTATGAGGACTCATCCGCCAGATGGAGTTACGAGTAGGAGGTTTTGGGAGATGACACGAGGCGTGATGTCGAAGTTGATGATGTGATGACACATCTAGATGTAATATTTGATATAGTGGTGTCACATCACACCCCTCATAAAATATTTTTGAAATTGCATTGCCTCCCAAGCTAGTATTTATATTAGCATTTTTGTTTTTCCCATTTAACATGTATATTAGTTCTACTTTGTTAGGTTGAGAAATTGTTACATGATCCCTTCCTTCCATATTGCTAAGGTACATAACACATGGTAATCACTTCGTTATCCTTTAGGTCCCCTTCTTTAATTGATTTGGATTCCTTGGCTAGCTGGTCTACCTCCTTATTATGGTGTCATAAGATGTGGAAATATTCCACATGTCAAAATTTTCCTTCCTCAAGTTTTATTTTTTTTATAAATTCCTTGTAAGTTGGGATTGATCTTTTGAATAATGCCTCTCCTGCCTTTAATAAAAAATTTTGAATTACCTTTCACTATAATACTATGTTTTTTATCTTCGGGTATTAACGTCATACCTTTGAATGCCTCCAAGGCCTCTACTTGGTTGTTTGTTTTATAGCCTAATACCCATGAGTATATATGTTTTGTTCGTCCTCTAGGGTCAAATATGATCCCCCCTGCACCTGTTGCCTCTAGATTCCCTTCTGAAGCTCCATAAAAAAAAAAAATGTTTTTTTCTTGTTACTGCTTTAGTTGCATGAACTCTTGATCAGTAAGTCTATAATGTCAATGATGTCTAGTTGTAGAAACTAGGGGGGGATTTGAAAGAATCTAGGACTGAGTATGATATTGATGCAATCTATCTTTGGCTGGTCCATATTAATGTGAGAAATTGGGTTTTTGTTCTTGACACACATCACGTCAAAAACAAGACTGCGAGCCAAAGAGTGGACTCTTGATGGAAATAGATTCTTATCATGGAAAATTGCTTTGTTTCTCGCCATCCATATTTCCCAATAGATTAATTTTGGTATTTCTTTCCATAGTCGAGTAAATAGAGGATTTTTTTTGAATTTATCAGCATAGTTGTGCTTCCAAAGGAGGAACATTTCATTCCAATTATTGGGTGGGAGATAGCAATGTGAGAGACTCTTATACAATGTTCTAAAACTTCCATGGAGAAGTTCCATTAAAAAAAGATATGGTGGATGATTTTTGTAGTAGCTTTGCAAAGGACGCACCTAAAGGGACCAACAATACCTCTCTTCTACAAGTTTTCTGTTGTTAGTATATTTCCTTGGACCAAGATCCAAAAGAAAGCATTCACCTTTGGAAAAGAGTCTCCATGCCAAATTAAGTCCCATAAATTGGAGCATGGGGATTCTCGAGAGTCTTCTATTAGATATTGGTAACCATTTTTTATAGAGAATTATGAGTTTCCCCAACATATTTCGTCTGATGAATTGGAATCTATAGGTGCACATCTAGCTAGTGGATCGTACAATTTAGGAACCAAGGGTTGCAAGTGGAGGGGAGGGTAGAGATCCTTCTACCCTATCTGTTTCCCAATTTCTACCCATTACAAATAGTGTTCTAATTTAATGAGACCCTATCGAATGCTCCAATCCTTGAGCAATTGTAGTTCTTCGATTCTACCCAAAGGTTCTTTACCCACTATGCTATATGTTCATATGTTTATTGAGGCTCTAGTTCTAGGATACCAAGAGAGTTTGTCTTGGATTAGTGGTGTTGCTGCTTTGATCGGTTACCAGATAGAGGATCCTTTTGTATTTGGGAGTGTATGTCAAGAAATCTCTCTATGGATGCTCGAAAATACCTAGTGATTATAGATTTTTTCCACCATTTTGATTGTCATGTTACTATTCTCCATACCAATTTTTCTCCCAGGGCTATGTTCATCTTCAAAGGATCTTAGATTTCTATCCCACCTCTTTCACGGGTCTGGCACACCATTTTCCAGTTGATTAAATGGAATTTTTTCATGTTGGTCTTACCTCCTTCCAAGAGAAAGCTTCTTATGTTTTTGGAGATATTTTCAATTACTCCTTTGGGCACGGGTAGTGTTGCACATTGAAGATTAGTTAAAGAGGATAGAACAACCTTGATTAATAAAAATTTACTTCTAGGATTGAGCCATAGAGCTCCCCAATTTTGAATTCACTTTTCCATTTTCTCTAGGAATTCATTCCAAATCTGGGAGGAGGGAGTCTTTAGGGAGATTGGCATACCCAAATATTTGAATAAGGAACAATGTTATTTCATCTTGAAGCCAATGACCCTTTAAATTGTTGTTGAGATATTTTTGAAATGTTCCATCCACATATTTGACTTTTCATATTGTTTATTTTGCATACCGAAGCTGAGAGAAATTGATCGAGTGTTTTTTTAAATATTCTTTCTATAATGGTGGATGTTGCACCTAGAAGGAGGGTATCGTTTGTGAATTGTGAATGATTGATTTCCTTTATCGCTTTGTCTATTAGGAAATTGAGAATGAATCCCATTCAACAATATTCTTCCCACTTCTTAATGTTTCTTCCATGAAAATGTAGAGGGACGGAGAGAGGGTACAACCCTGGCTTAGGCTTTAGCCCTATGTGTTGGAAGATTGGTTGTTGTCATTGATGTCAACCCTAGTCATTGGTTTTGGACCCCAAGATTGATGAAGGTATTTGGACATGAAGGAAAGTGTACATGCAGATACTACACCCATGGATGAATAATATACATCATGTTGTTTTCGGTGTTAGGTGGCACGTCACATGGATCCTCACGATTGAGGAGAAATTATTTTTTGAAGATGAACACGTGAATTTATAGGTCGATCCTGAAGATAATTTAATAAAACAATTAAAAAATGAGAAAGTGATAGGTTGGCCCTAATGTCAAAAGGTATTGTCAAAACAAGTATAAATACACATTGAAGATACATCATTTTATCATCCAAGCAAGTGTGATGGAGCTAGCATAAGTGGGCCTATACTTGTGGTAGGAGTATGTGCAGAGTTTAGCGTGGAGTAAGTATGAGGTGGCAAATTCTGAAAGGCCCGGAAGTTTTGGAATCTAAAAAACCCTAGTTTTCTAAGGTGTACGAGGGTTATTAGTGTAATAGGGTGCATACATATGCGAGCTATCAGTGTAATAGGTAGTGTACATAAGTAAAGGCTTGAGAAATTTCTAAAGGAAGGCACATCTTGGCATTTGGTTCAGGTTTCTAAGTATGGTTATGTTCTAGTGATGATATTATCAATGATATGGTGATATACGACTTATTATCTTTTGTATATTCTTGGGTGGAAGGAAGGGGAAAGCATAGACGGTTTAACCCCCTCTTTATATTGGAGGATTGTATCTTCCCTTGGAGGTTTATCCCTCCCTTCAACTTGGAAGTTGTAGCTTCCCTTGGAATTCATTACTTCCCTTGAAAAATAACTATTGATTATTTCTAATATATTGTGCATGGTGTATTATGTTGTATCAATGTAACTATTCTACTATTGTTCATTGCTCATTGGACATAATTGAATATATAATCTGGTTGAAGTATAAGTTGAAAAAGTGTTAAAATTGTACTTGATACTGATTCACCCCCCTCTCGAGTCTTAGTATCAACAATTGGTATTAGACCAGGTTACCTTAAGTACAACTTAACCATTAGAAGAAATATCCTAAGAAGAAATGGAAGAGAACATTCCAAATGGGATTCCACAATTTGATGGAAGCAATTATGCATATTGGAGTGATAGAGTGGAGACTTACTTGATAGCTTTGGGAGTGGATATTTGGTACATAGTTTTAAATGGCTATGCAATTCCAAAGAATGCTCCAACCGATCCAAATGATAAGAAGTCAATGAGTTGCAATTCAAAATCCAAACATGTTATTCTAGGAGCATTGACACCAATTATTGCAGAAAAGTGATGGGTTGCAGCAAAGCTAAAGAGGTATGGGAAAAACTCAAAATCATTTATGAAGGTGATCCTTCAAGCTTCAATGACATAGAGGAGAGTTTGAAAACTTGAAGATGGATGAAAAGGAAGATATTGCAACCTACTTGCTCAGATTTGATGAAGTTTTCAATGCTATTAGAGGATTAGGAGAAGAGATAAATGAATCTTTGGTTGTACAAAAGGTGTTAATATCACTCCTCTTGAAATATGATCCTAAGGTCTCTGACATTGAGGAAACTAGGGACTTGACCAAAATTTCATAGATGAATTGCATGGGTCTCTCATAACATATGAAATGAGAAAAGGTATAGAAATTGACCATCCAGATAAGGAAGCATCCTTTAAAGCCATAAAGAAGACAAAAGACACAAAACACAAGGCAGAAGAAAGATCAGATTGTGACCTTGATGAAGAAATAACAAATTTTGTAAGAAGGTTTCAAAAGGGATCCAACATATATAAAGGTAAGTCTCCTCTCAAATGCTTTAATTGTGGTAATGTAGGACATATTATTGAAATATGCTATTATGAAAAAAAGAAGCTTCAACAAGAAAAAGAGTTTCTACTGCAAGGATGATGGAACCTCTTTAGATGAGAGTGACGAAGAAGAAAAATATGTAGAATAAGTCCTCTTCATAACCCAAGAAACCCATAATGACGATCATAAGAATTCTAAAGAAGAAGAAGTCACTTATGAAGAAGAATTTGATGAAGAAACAAGCTTTGATTCTTTTTGGGGATACAAAAACAACACAGAAAGCGAACAAGAAGATGAGATTCTTGGAAAATTGAACAATGTAGAAACTGAAAATAGAAAACTCAGAAACACAAATAGAAGGCTAAGAAGTGAATTGAGTAGATGTGAAGAAGAAAATCATAAGCTTGAAAAGAATATTGAAAGCTTGAAGAAAAAATTAGAAGATTATGAGAAATTGAAAGCAGACTTGGATCATACAAAAGGGGAACTAATATTGACAATAGAGAAGTTGGAGAAGTTTGAAAGAATCATTGAAAAGTTATATGAAATCCTTAGCAATCAAAGATCGTCGAACGAAAAGACAGGACTAGGATACAATGCCAATTTGAAGGAAGATGAAAAAGATGGAACTAGCTCTCCAAAATAAGTTGAAGAACAAGATAGAAGACCATCTCTCATCATATCAAGATTCAGAAGGAAGGAAACACCGAGAAGACCCTCTTCTAACAAGTATGAAAATATTTTTCTTGGTCATTGTTATACTTGTGGAAATTTTGGACATAAAGCAATCAATTGCAGAATCAATGAAAGGGACAACTATGCCATAAACATGAATGGTGTAAATAGTATATATGGAAATGTTCATGGAGTTGTCAACATAATTTATAATCCATTTTCCCCATTGATGGACCAAAATATTGTATGCTACAAATGTAATAATCTTGGTCACAAAGCATGAGATTACAGAGATATTAAAGAAGATGCTCATATTTCAAATGTCCCTAATCCAACCACAGTATGGAGAAGGAAAGAAATTCCAAACAATGAATATTTTCGAATAGCATTGATCTCTGAATAATGTAAAGAAGAAGATGAATGGTACATGGACAGTGTATGTTCTTCACACATGACCAGGGATCAAGACAAATTCATCAACTTGAAGGGAAAGGGTGGAAATGTTGCATTTGGAGATGACTCATCTACCAAAATACTTGGAAAATGGTTCTAGTAAAGCTTTCAAGTGAAAATTTAAAAGCAAACAATGTTCTATTGGTTGAATATTTGAAGCATAATCTCCTTAGTGTCAGCAAAATGTGTGATCAAGGATATACTCTCACGCTTGACTCATGAATATAAAAAATTAGAGAAGAAGGTTTAGGAAGATTGGTTGCAACCACAAAAATAAGACCAAGTAACATATACATCCTAGACCAAGAGAGGAGAAAGAAGATTGAAGACACAAAATACCTTGAAGAAAGAAAAATACCAGAAGACCCAGAAGAAAAATGAATTGTTATTAAGTGCTATATGTTCAGGGGGAGTAGCCCTAAAGAAGAGAGTTATATTTTGTCATTGAACTTGGGGGGAGTATCCCTGCCCTTTTCTATTGATGTCAAAGGGGGAGAGAAACCAAGAGAATGAGGATAGGGGGAGCATGAGTGTTTCCATCAATTCCAAAGGGGGGGATTGTTGGAAGATTGGTTGTTGTCATTGATGTCAACCCTAGTCATTGGTTTTGGACCCCAAGATTGATGAAGGTATTTGGACATGAAGGACAATGCACATGCAGATACAACACCCATGGATGGATAGTATACATCATGTTTTTTCCAGTGGTAGGTGGCATGTCACATGGATCCTCATGGTTGAGGATAAATGATTTTTTGAAGATGAACATGTGAATTTACAGGTCGGCCCCGAAGATAATTAAAGAAAATAATTACAAAATGCAAAAGTGATAGGTCAGACCTAATGTCAAAAGGAAGTGTCACAACAAGTATAAATACACATTTAAGATACATCAGTGTAATAGGGTGCGTACATACACGAGCTATCAGTGTAATAGGGTGCATACATACGTGGGCTATCAGTGTAATAGGTAGCGTACATAAGTAAATGATTGAGAAACTTCTAAAGGAAGACACATCTTGGCATCTAGTTCAAGCTTCTGAGTATGGTTATGTTCTAGTGATGATATTATCAGTGATATGGTGATGTAAGGCTTATTATCTTTTGTATATTCTTGGGTGGAAGGAGGGGGCAAGGATAGAGGGTTTAACCCCCTATTTATCTTGGAGGATTGTATCTTCCCTTGGAGGCTTATCCCTCCCTTCAACTTGGAAGTTGTAGCTTCCCTAGGAATTCATTACTTCCCTTGAACAATAACTATTGATTATTTCTCATATATTGTGCATGGTGTATTATGGTGTAATGGTGTAACTCTTCTACTATTGTTCAATGTTCATTGGACATAATTGAATATATAATCTGGTTGAACTATAAGTTGAAAAAGTGTTTAAATTGTACTTGATACCGATTCACCCCCTTCTCAGTATCAACACTTTGTTGTCTTGAAAACATTGTGATGGCATTCCATTAATCAGGGGGGCTATCAAAGGGGAGTCGATACAGGCTTGTATCCTATCTACAAAGTCCTTTGAGAATTCACATTTTCTTAGCACCAAGAAAAGGAATGCATGCTTAACTCTATCAAAAGAATTTTCCATATCTAGTTTTATAATCATTCCCCTTTCTTTATTACTCTGGCTCACATATATGGCTTCTTCAATCAAGACGATGTTATCAATGATTTTCCTATTTTCCACGAATCCTCCTTGGTTTTTTGAAATTAGCTTTCCTAAGAGAGGTTTGATTATCCCAACAATTATGTTTGTGAGGAATTTGTATGTTGAATTGCAAAGAGAAATGGGTCTGAATCTATAGAAATTGAAGGGAATAGACTCCTTTGGGATGAGGGCCAGGAAGGTTGAGTTAGTTTGCCCTCCAATTTTTTTCTTCTTCAAAGTGTAGTTGAGAATCCTTTTCAAATATTTTTCAATTCTATCCTAGAATACTTTGAAGAAGTGTATAGAAAAGCCATCTGACCCTGGTTCCTTATCTTATCCCACACTCCATATGGCTTATGTGATTTATTCTTCACTGATTTCTCAAGTGAGGACCTCATTTTCTTCCTTGGTGATGCGAGCTAGTATGTTTTCCAACATGGATTGCATGTTTCCTTATTCATCCTCCTCTTTCTCTTGTGAGTAAAGATTCTCAAAGTGGGTTATTATTGCTTCCTTAATCTGGGAAAATTATTCTAGAGTCTCTCTTATATATGCTTGTATTTTTTGGACAATGTTTTTTTGTCACATCTGTTGTGCCTTCTTATGAAAATAAGTAGTGTTGGAATCTCCATATTGAAGCCATAAAATGTGAGATTTAAGTATCCATTATTCTTCTTCCTTTCGAAAGGCCTCATGCAATTTTTGATAGGCCTCACGCTCCCTTTGTAGGTGGGCTTTTGTCACTTCTTGTGCTTCCATTTCTTATTGAATGGTTTCTAATTCCATCATTTTTGAGGATTCTTTTTTGATTTGGTCGGGTAACTGAAATCTTCACCAATTATTTAAGAGTTGATTTGAATGCACACAACTTGCTTTCGCAGGAAAAGTTTAGGAACACTTTAATGGGGGTTCCCCAAGACTCTTTGATGATAACAATGGCCAAGGAATTGTGCAACCAAATGGGGTTGAATCGAAAGGGGATGGGACCAAAATTTTGAAGAATGACAAAGATGATTATCACCATTCACAATAATAAAATTATGTCATTAGGTTCTTTTACTTCATTTTTATATATTTCTATTTACTTTTTTAGTAACGATATTTTGGTATCTTTTATGAAAACTCAATGTTGTTTGACCGAAAAGAACAAACTTAACATAATATATTTAGCACCAACTTTTGTATTAGGTTTAACATCTAATTCCCTATGTAACTTAATAAAATCAAATGAAACTTTTCAAAAAGAAATTTAAGAAAGATACAGGGCTAAAAAATACCATTTGTCTCAATCCTCGTGATTGTGGGGACATTTTTGTTATTTTAATTAAAACATCTTATTTTCTCTCATAAAAAATGCTCCAACCCTACTATCCTATTATTTTCTTATTTTATCTCTTTTTCTCTTCTCTTATTCTCCCTTACCTTTTCTTCCTTAAGGTTTCTTCTCTTAGGGTTTCATCCTCATGGAGACTAGGGTTTCAGCTTCTTGAAGGGGAAGGTAATGGATTCTCCCTTCCCTTCCCTTCTCCTTAGTTCTTCCTCTATTACTTTGTTTTCCTTGATTGATTTCAACAATGGTATAATGAAAAATGATAACATGTATTGATTTAAGCGATGATACAATAAAAAATGATAAAAGTAGTCACCTAGTTGCAATGATTTCAACAATGATATAATGAAAAATGATAACATGTATTGATTTAAGTGATGATAAAATGAAAAATGATGTAAAATAGTCACATAGTTGCAATGATTTCAACAATGATATAACTAATAGTTTCATTGATTTCAACAACAATATAATGTCAAATGATAATGTGTATTGATGGACCACATTTTTTTGGTCTGAAACGCCATTTTATAAACTGTTGCGATGAATCCGAAAGAATATCACCAAAATACTATTGATCGTAGAAGTCTTAGAACTGAAATAAATGTGTATTGATTTAAGTGATGATACAATGAAAAATGATGTAAAGTAGTCACATAGTTACAATGAACTCAACAATTATATAAGTAATAGTTGCATTGATTTCAACAATGATATAAAGAAATACAAAATGATATATTTATTTTAATGATAATACAATGAAAAATTATTTAAAGCAATCAAGTACTTGCATTAGATTCACTGATGATCTAATGCTAAACAATAAAGTGCATTTATTTTAGTTGAAATGATTCAATAATGAAAAATATTATGGTACATTGATTTCAGTTATAGTACAATGAAAAATTATCACTTTAATAGAAATATAAAAACTAGCTTCCTATTACACCTATTGAAAGAGTTAACAAAATTTAGCTTCCTTTGAAACTTGCTTAGGGTTTAACAATACATAAGTCACAAGGATTGACGTTGGAGAAAGATACTATTAATATAGGGAAGCAAGAGAGAGAGAGGGTATGACATTTACAACAATATATAGAGTTCAATATTTGAGTGGTCTATGATTTCAACCTCCCTTTAACACAAATTTACTCAGTTGTGGTATAAAAAGTAGTTTAACCTTTCCTCCCTTTAACAAACCTCTTAGCCCATAAATGATGTATCAATCTTAACTCTTTAAGTATAATTCTCATTAATGTTGTCTATGTTGTCAACAAACTAAGGTAACTAAATAAATTTAATATGATTAGATTAATATTAAACATATACATATACATAATGTTGATGATCTACAATTTTTGTGTGACTACCCATGACTCAAACTAGTGTAGATCCATCTTAACTTCAGATCTATCAAGCACCGAGGGTGCAAACCTTTAACCTTTCCTCAAGTTTTGCACTCTAGAAAAAGTTTGCACATCGAGATATTTGATCCCTCTCGACACTTGATAAATCCAAAGTTAAGATGAATACTGACTCATTAATTTATTCTCAAAATAAAATAATTTTTTTTATCTAAAATATTTAAAATTTGAAAGAAAAAAAAAACTAATGATCTCTTACATATAATATTAATATTTATAAGAAAAATTATATATTAAGAAAAAACATAAATGAGAAAACTTTCATATTTATTCAATACACATTAAAAATATTTTTGTTTTCTTTTAAAATATATATTTAATAAAATATAAATATTTACATCATTTATATAAATTATTAAATTATATTTTTTAAATAACTAAATAATTTATATTTTAAATATTTAAAAATTAAAAAAATTATATTTATCGTATAGACGGTGAAGAAATTGTATTGTAATATAAATTATCATGTTAATTAAAACTATAATTATTTAGAAAATGCATTTAAATTAAAAAATAAAACCAACCAAAACCTTTATAAAATTAACCTCCATGAACATGATTCTTTATTAGATGCACTTTCTAAGGTTGGTCAAAACATGGAAACATGAATTTTAACTTTCAATTTTAAAAGAATAAGTTAATGGAGCCTTAACTCATTCAGTACCTCACTCTATTGAATTGATGCTTAGATTTTGTTTTGAATTTTTACACACTTTGTTTTTATTCAAAAATATGTAAAGTCTTATTAAAGGATTGATACAATAACTACTATGTTTTAGGCCTATGCCTAATGGTATGAGTGTGAGGAGGACTCTAGGTTATATAACAAACCTTTGACATGATATCTTTTGAACTTAAAGTTGGCTTAAAAAAGAAGTTTATTGGTTTAAAGAAGAGGGAGATTCCTATATCTTTGTTTTTGTAATCATACCAATAACACATAATAATGAATGTGATTTCTAATCTTTACATGAATAAAAATCGTTGTAATATTTAAATATATATATATATATTGTGTTTAATAGTTTTTTTTAAGCTAGTTGAGTTGTTTGTATTACTTGTCATGATCGAAAATTATAAAAGATGTTTCAAAGATTGGTGTTGAGGTTTCCATATAAGGAAACCATCCCCACCACCGGTTAGAAATGTTCCATAAAATCATGTTGTAACTGTTGCTAGTTGACATAATTACAAGATTTAGACTATATAAAACTATTCTAGACCTATGAATGTACCAACAGAGAGGTATTTTTAGTTTGATAGGCTAGACATAAGCTATACAAATAAATAAAAAACAATCCATGATATATTACTTGTTGGTGTAGATGTAGGGAAAGACATGCCTAGACGAATCTGACCACTTGGGGGCCATTGTTGCCTGGAGCAGGTCCTCTTCTATGCATCATTGTACAAGGTCCATCGTTCCCGAATCTAGAAGCCAATCCAAACATTTTTCCATCAACACTTGGTAGAATTTTATCTCATCGTTGACTCAACAGAGCTCCGTGATTACTTCTCTCTAAGTTTCAGTGAAAACTAGGTGAGGAGGGGGCGTGGGAAAAGAGTTGGAGGTTGCTTCTAGGTGGGGGAAATGAGTGGCGATGGAGGAGGTGGTCATAGGAGTGGAAGCATGATTTCTATATTCAACTTCAACTGGAGGGGAGGAGGGTCGATTAGCCATTAGGGATTGGTAGGGACAAACATAACAAGGACCAGGTCGACAGTGAGTGTAGGGGGTTCGACCACCCAGAATAGAGCAAGAGCTAGCTCAAAGTGATCGTGCACATTCTATGGGCATGAGTAAGAACTAGTGGAGACGAGGGTTGCATATGGATGAGGTGAAGGGGAACCTCGTGATTGGGAAGAAATACATGTAGCCAAGTGAGAGTAGTGAACGAAAATATACATACCTGAGATCTTGCAGAGAGGGAGGAATAGGAAAATAAGGTGTTTTCCTGGTGAATATTAAGATTTTAAGTCTTGATGGGACCGGGAGGTCCATTAAGATCGCATGAGTGACAGTCAAGGTGGATGCTAATTGCATGGGCGTTCATTGGAGTGGGCAAGTATGGTGTTAATGACCAACACCAGGGTGTCGATTGAGGCTGTGGATAGCACGTGAGATGATTTCCAGGTGGCACCCCATTCAAGGTTGGTTATATTTATGTTCTAGTGCAGAGAAATCAACAAATAAGGGGTGATTCGGGGTCTGGGAAGGTGAACAGGAAAGATCACTATTCAGGAGATTCACCCTGGCACCAACTAATCTATCTGCTACTTGATTGGCCTCTCGACGAACATAAGAGGGGATATGAACTGTGTTGGGAAGAATCAAGGAGAGTAACAATTCCAAATTACTGAGGATCCTCCAACTTGGAGAGATTTTGGAAGGTTTCGAACCCATGAGGATCTTAGAAAAGAGATCAATAATGATTTGGGAGTCACCTTCCACGATTGCCTTCGAGAAACCCAATCGATTGGCAGTAACTAATCCTTGGATGAGTGCCCAGATTTCTACAACATCATTTTTATCATGTCTGAGACTGCCAGCCAAGATTAGGAGGATACTTCCTTGATCATCCCTAAAAACCACGCCAAAGAATGCTAGGCTAGGGTTGCCTTTAGAATCCCCATAAAAATTTATTTTAATAAAGCTTGTTATGGGTTTTCTCCAAGAGGAAGGGATAGTAGTAGTGAGAGGGCGGGAGGGGGGAGAGGGAGTTAGGGTGGATGTGCTAGTGGGAGAGAATGATAGTTTCATACAAATCACATTTTATGTATTCTTGGGACTAGGGTTGAGAGAAAATTGTTTCTTTGATGGAAGAGTGGATGTGTGACCAAATTTGAGCTTCTGATTAAGAGGCAAAGTTGAAAATTATGTTATTTATTTATTTCCATATCCGCCAGACCATGAAACCAGGGAGAAGTATCCAGATGCAGTTGAGCATTGTATTTTTGAAGGCCTATTTTCTCCACTTCTCAAGAGTGGTTTTTATGCCGATGACATTGTGATCTGTAGTGTGCATGGTAGAAGCCATCTGATCCCATAAATGTCAATTGAAGGTACATTGATTGAGGATATGCTCGATTGTTTCTTCCTGAGTGTGATAGAGGCGGCATCTAGATGGGATTGTGAATCCTAGTTTTAATAGATTCTCCCAGGTGAGAATTCTATTTTGGACCATCAACCATAAAAAATTGCACACTTTGGTCCAATGATTGATTTTCCATATCCTTGCACATATTTTTTCTCTCTAGAGTATTTTGTTTATATTTTAGTTGGTATGCCTATTTAATGGAGAACACTCCCTGTGGTGTGTGGCCAAAATGAAGGATGTCCTAATCATGATGAATTTGTGTTTTCCTTGATTCCACCTCTTCCTACCAGGGTTCTAGGTCGCAAGTTCGTGGTATGTCTAGAGACAAATGAGTGGATTTCCATTCTCTCCAATGAGGATGATCTGTGTGAGTCTTCCAGAAGTGATGGATTGTGAGGTGTGTTTTATGCTTCATGTGTTGAAGGATCCCCTGTATGATTCCTTTGAGATGGAGAGGTGGTAATTGTTGCTAGGAGGAAGTCCATAATAGAGTTGTCTATCCATTGCAAACCTCCCAAAAGGCATGTTCCTGTATTAGATGGTGATTACCCCAAGATATATTCCATATTGAGGATCCGGGATTGGGGTTGGTGATTCTGATCAAGTCGCTTTCCTCTTCATTGGGAGCTTATTTGTGCCTCTAGAGTTTGTCCCATAGGGTGTACGTTTGAGTTAACCAACACCGCCATATTTTGGCTCCCGTGACATTATTTAATATTACTAGATCTTTTAGACCAAGACCACCAGAGGATTTGGGTTTGCATAGGTCCTCCCATTTAACAAGTTCCCGTTTGCGTTCCTCCTTAGTTCCCTACCAAAGGAATTTCCTTTGAATGGAGCGAATGGAGCTTATGATAGAGTTTGGAGCGGCTAGATATGAAAACAGATAAATAGGAATAGTTTGCAAGACTGATTTCAAAAGAGTGAGCCGACCAATGATATTTAAAGATCTAAAATTCCAGGAGTTGAGGTGGTTTTGTAAAGAGGTTATAAGAGGCTCCCATGGGTTGATGCGAGAGATGTTATCAGTGAGAGGGAATCCCGAGTATTTGAATGGAAGGGAACTCTTGGTGAAGCCAAGAAGATTGGTGAGATGAACTTGGATAGCTTCTAGAGTGTTGAAAAATAAGACATGGGAATTTTCTAAATTGATAGAAATGTCGGAGGCTTCAAAGAAGTCATTCAGAATTGAACAAATAGTGGAAGTTTCTTTTGCAGTGGTCAAGCCCATTGTCATAGTATCATCCACTAATTGGCTATGAGATATGGGGTGGTTCATAACCAAAAGCTTTATTCCTTGGAGGCTTCCATTGATGATATGGGCTTGGATGTGGTGACTGAGTTCTGCAGCGAAGATGAAGAAAAGGAAGGGAGAGAGGGGGTCGCCTTATCATATTCCTCTTGAGGATTAAAAGGTCTGGGAAGGAGTGCCATTGATAAGAATGGAGAAGAAGGCAGTGGAGGTGTACTTAAGAATCTAGTTGACCCAATCAGGGTGAAAGCCGAAAGCTATGAGAATTTGATGCAAATACTGCCATCTGATAGTGTCAAAAGCTTTAGTGAAACCCAACTTGATTATCATTCCATGGGTGTGGGACGATTTAAGGGATTTTATTAATTCGTGAGAAAGAATGACACTATCAAGAATTTTCCTTCCTTCTACATATCCAGATTGTTCTTTAGAAATAATAAAAGAAGAAATGTTTTGAGGTGGATGGAAATTACCTTTGTGATAATATCGTAGATGAAATTGTAGAGCGTAATGTATATGAACTAATTGAGATGCTTCACTTGCTCTTCTTTTGGTACGATTGTTAGGAAGGTTTCATTCAGAGCTGGGAGGACATTTTTGGAATGGCTGGAGTTTTCGACTAGTTTCCAAATGTCTTCTCTTATCATTGGCCAACAATGGTGGAAGAATTCTGTGGTAAAGCCATCTGGTCCTGGAGATTTTTCGTTCGACATTTCCTTCATTGCTTAATCCACCTCCTCAATTGAGATGGGTCGGAGAAGAGTTGCGTTTTGTTCTTCAGTGATCAGGTTGGGCAAATGCCGAATTATTTTTACGATGGTAGGAGTTCTTTCCAAGTTAGGCTCCGTGAGAATATTTTTTCAATAGATGATGAGTTCCTGTTCAATTTCATTATGAGTTAGGAAGGAACGCCCATGATCATTTTCAAGCCTAATGATTCTGTTGATGTGGTGTCGCTGGAGCATGGATTCGTGAAATAATTTGAAGTTCCTTTCTCCTTCGCACAACCATTGAATCCTAGATTTTTGTCGCCATAACACCTCTTCCTGTGCATATCGCTCATCCAATTGTTTTCGAAGAGACATTTATTCTTATTGAAATTGTTTCAAGTTACTGTTGTGGGGTATTCTACCCTACGGACTAATAAGCTAGGGCTCTAAACTTATACGCATATCATGACCCTTAAGATTTAACTTTTAACCTCCTACCCACAATCTCAACCCTTTTTCAAGCAAACATGGGAAG
>SNQJ01S0174245.1:0-14324 GCA_010110895.2 Picea sitchensis | reverse complement strand
TGAACTTGGGACGGGAAAAGCATCTTTTTCATTAGTCTCAAAATGAATCACTTACAATGAGTTCTGAGACTGGCCACTGTTCCTCGATCCTGATCCTGGGCTCCTCCTCTTCTTTTGTCCTCCAACTGCTGCAACATGAAGTTATCCTGAAGCTTAAGGCAAAGCTAAAGGGTGTGGACAATAATAGGCTAGGCAATTTTGGCAGAGTTTCTTTGCTATCCTTTTTCCTCCCTTTGATTAGTACCCCTACCCCTCCTTTTATAGGCTAGGAAGAGCTAGGGTTTTAGGTGAACTCTCGGCCATGCATGGCGGAGAGTTTCAGTTAACTGACAAAAAGCCTCGTGTCTCGGCGGAAACTTCCCTGATTTTTTGCTTTGTTAGGTACTCACGGGCTGCTTTGGGCTAGCCCGCGGATGGCCGCGTGCAGTAAAAGGACAGCAAGCGGTTGCCCGCGCCCAGTGAGAAGTTAGGGCGCGGGTTGCTTTTTTTGAGTGGTTTTTTGAGGAAATACTCAGCATGGCTTTGGCTAGGAAGAGGCATTAGTTGGCCTGATGCCAGGTAAACCTGTATGGTGCATTTTAGGGTTATAACAATTACCTTTTGTGATGATTTCCTTTTGGATTTCCTACATGCATAATTCCATCTTCTTTTGGGCTTGAAAAATGTTTCCAAAGACCATCTTATTCCAAAACTTGAGTTGTTGCTTGAATTTTTTCAGTTTCTATTGGAATCGATACATGACAGATCCATGGGATAATTCTACATTTTTCCACCATATGGGGGATTTTTCTTGAAAGTTTGGGTTTTAGAGCCTAAATTTTTCAAAGCGGAACGACTTGAGCTGTGGAGATTCAATGGTATCCATCCAGAGTTTAATGGGCCAGTGATCAGATCCCCAGACTAGGATAATGTTGGCTTCCAATAAGAGTCCCTAAATAATCAAGGGTTCTAAGATTAGAAAATGATCGAGATTGCAGGAAATGTGGTGTGACCTTGAGCATCGGTTGGACCAGGTGTACATATCATCTCTAAAGTCCACATCAATAAGATGAAGGACATCGATTGTATTGTAGAAAGACTCACTATATTTTTCTAGTCTTATTGTGCCTCCCCTTTTCTCTTCGAGGTATTTGATATGATTGAAGTCACCTCCTAGGATCCACTTTCTGGTGTTAGCTAAAGCCCCTAGGAATTGAATAGAGTGCCTGAAGATTTCTTTATCCTGGATATGTTGCGCTCCATACACATTGCTGAGTAGTCTAGATTTTTTTGTTCCAATTGTTCCAAGGGAGGCAGAGCTTGACCATTTGGTGGAATAGAAGTATTCTAGAATGACTACAGCTAGATTCCATAAAATAGCCAGACCTCCTGCCAAGCCATTCAAATCATTACAAATGAAATTTCACTTCTTCCAACATTTTGAATAAATATTTTATTCCATTGTTCCTGCACATTTAGTTTCTTGAAGGAGCAAGATGTCGAGAGTTTTTGTCATAATGTTGTTTCGAAGGATCCTATGCTTAGTCCTTCCATTTAAGCATCTTATATTCCAAGAGATGATATTCATGAGGATGCGGGAGTTGGATTTGGGAAAATTTTATCAGTTAGCTTTTGAATTTTCCTCGAATTTAACATGTAGCTTCCAATTTCCTGGATCCGTTTTTTAGTGGATTTTCTTCCATTTTTGCCTGCTTCTTCCGTTTTCTTGCATGGATCTTTTCGTTCCTTTATGGTGATTCCTAGTTTAGTGTTGTATATTAATTTATCTCCAACTGTGGAGTTAATATAAACCTTATGAACTTTCCTGAGTTGTTTGGGAGGGATAGATTGCAGCTATTTATTGCAATAGGCTTCCTCTAATATGATGATACAAATTCCTGCTAGCTCCAACTCGTCCCATTCTACTTCCATTTCTTCTCCTTTGCCAAGGGAAGGGTTCTGATCGGTGGAGGGAAGGTGAATGAGTTGTTCTAGGATGGGTTTTTTCCTTGGCTTTATTGCTAGCCTTATTGAAGAAAAGAGTTGAATTGTTGGTTGGAAGGTCATCGGGGAGAGAGTTGAGGATTTCGAAAGATTTTCTAGTGGATGGTTCTGTGGGGTTTGGAGGGTGGGGTTTTCTCTGTGCTTGACGTTTTCATCCTTGCACCTATGTGAACCCATCTTTGGGTTTTTCCTTTGTTGAATGGTTGGGGTTACTAGGTTCATTTACAGGGAAGTCTCTAAAGAGATGACCATGCTCATGGAATTTACGATAGCAAAAAGAGATGTGTTCATAGTCGATTATTTTTTCCCATTATTCATCTTGATATTCTAGTTTGATGGAGCTAGGAAGTGGCTTTGAGACATCCATGTAAATGAAGATGCATGCATAGGAGGTGTATCTACTCTGTTTTGTGGCTTTTGCTACTTTGACAAAAATACCCAGAGTGCTTCCTATTCCTTCCAGGACTTCTCCTAGCCATAATTCTTGTGGAAATGAGTAAATCTTGATCCAAACCAATGCACATGTGAAAAATTATTTTTCTGGGTTAATTTTTTCCATCCAAAATCTGACATATAGGCCTGTTGAGTTATGAAAGTATGGCCCATTCTAAAAAACCATGTTCTTTTCTTCCAGGTTGTGGAAGATGGCCATGAAGAAACCTTTGGAACCTAATTGTAGTTCATAGTGTCCCTTTGGATTTCACCATTGATTGATCCATTTAGTTAGGTCTCATTCAAAGGGACAAAGACCTAAGAATTTTCAAATGAGGGAATGATCTCTCATATATTCGGTTTGCATACTGACTCGAGTTGAACTAATCACATACTTGGGTGTTGTAGAGGCTTGTGGGATGCATTTTCCTGGTATCCATGACTGAGCCACTTTTGGATTAGAGGGATTGGCTTCCATATCCATTCCTTGGTTCTTTCTTATCTCTTCTTCATATGGTTGGTCCCTGAATTATGGCAGTGGATCGAAGGGTGACCGTGTGTTGGCAGATTTGTTCGCTTCTCCTGCTGCAGTGTTAAGAACCAAATATCAAAATAGCATAAAAACCTCAGAATAAGTACTCAACATCTTGAAAAGAGAGAGAAATTCAAATAATAATCCTCTCCGAGGAGGAAAAATCCTTATACATCATATGAATTCACAATTACAAGATGATTCCAAATGAAAAGGTATCTTTGATATGTATATAGGAGACTAGGAGGTACAATTACAACCAATGGACCCAAGCCGACATAAATAAAATGACAATACCAATGTAATATTCCCCAATTAAGGCGTAATGTGCCATGAATTAGGGATTAACATGCCCCTCCCATTCAGAAAAGTGTTGTCCTAAACACTTCAGTAGTTATGGATGCTTCTTTATAAAAGACTTATCTTCCCACATGGAATCTTCAACATGTAGTTTCTTCCACTTGATGAGATACTCTGAAATTGATCTATTCCTCAGTTGGAGAATTCTTATGTTAGTGATAGCTTCAGGCTCCAATATGATTTTTCCTTCCTCGTAAAGTTATGGAAATATAGATTGAATTGGGATCTTGTCATGTATAACCTTGTTTAAGCATGAAACATGGAAACCAGGGTGTACTCGCGAAGATGCAATCAACTCCAATTTGTATTCCATAGTACCAATGTTTTGCAACAACTTATAAGGGCCATAGTACTTTGATGATAAATTATTATCCTTCTTAGCTTGCTTGAGGGATATCTATTTGTATGGTTGTAGTATTAAAACTACCCAATACCCTACTTCAAAACTTCTTTCACTACGATGTTGATATGCTTGTTGTTTCATGTGATTTTGTGCCATGGTTAGGTTGTCCTTTATGAGTTCGAGAACTTGTTGTTGATGCTCAATGTGATCTTCCACTGCTTGAAACTTAGATTTTTTTTTTAGAGAAGAAGCGATGGATGGTGGTTGATATCCATAAAGAGACATAAATGGTGTCATTTTTGTTGCAGTATGAAAGGAAGTGTTATATCACCATTCTGTCAAGGGTAACCACTTGAACCATTGTGTTTGTTTATCGTAGATAAAGCAGTGAAGGTATCCTTCCAGACATTTGTTCACTATCTCAGTTTTTCCATCAGATTGAGGACGATAAGATGAGATATGAGGCAATTAAGTACCCAAACAAGAAAACAATTATGTCCAAAAATGTCCAGTAAAGATGGGATCTTTGTCACTTACAATAATCTTTGGGCTTCCATGTAGCTTTTCAACCGTCTCCATGAATGCGATAACAACTGTACTAGATTTGAAAGGATGAGAAAGTGCAAAAAAGTGTGCGTACTTGGTAAGTCTATCAACAATCACCATGATGACACTCTTTCCTTTATACTTTGGTAACCATGTGATGAAATCCATGGAAACCTCCTCCCGACGCTGACTTGAAATGGATAATGGTTGTAAAAGGCCTGGGGTATTAACTGTTTCCACCTTATTTTGTTGGAAAACTAAACATTCTGCCACAAACCTTTGAACATCGGTTTTAAGGCCATCCCCAAAAAATTCCCTCTTGACCCTGTGATAGGTTTTCAAAAATCCCGAGTGCCCTCCTACCGGAGAGGTGTGCAATTCCAAAAGTACATTTTGTTTGAGTTGGGAGTTCTTACATAAATATAAGCGATATTTTTACCATAGTGAATCATTTTTCCATGTAAATGTATTGGATACACAGGAATCATGTTGAAACCTTTGAATGAGAGTCCACACTTCTTCATCATTCTTCATTCACCCCTTGATTTTGTTATCCATTTAGGTTGGATGATAGAGATAGCATAGAGAAATGCCTCAACAACTTCATCCTTTCTTGAGAGTGCATACGCTACAACATTTTGATTCCACATTTTGTAGATGATTTCAAAGTCATAACCCAACATCTTGGTCACCCATTTGTGTTGCTCTTCTAAATATAGTCTCTATTCCAAGAAGTATTTAGGATTGTCATGATATTTTTTGACCTTGAAGTTCCTACCTATTAGTTAAGGTCACCATTGCTTCAATGCATGTAGTATTTCCATCATTTCCTTCTCATAAATGGGTTCTTTCCCTTGAGTGGTCAACTTTCAAAAGCAAGGGGCCTTCCTTATTGCATTAGAAAAACACCAATGCCATTTCCCGAGGTATCACATTCCACAATAAGGGTTTTTGTGAAGTCTGGTATGGTCAATACAAGAGATTTTCACATTTCCTCTTTAATTTATTCAAAATCTTGAGTTGCCTCTGTAGTCCATGAAAATGCATCCTTCTTAGTTAATGCAATTAAAGGTGTTGCTATTCTTCCATAGTTATGAACAAACTCGCGGTAGTAACTTGTCAAACCTAAAAATCCTCTAAGATTCTTCAATGTTTTTGGAATCATCTAGTCCATCATGGATTTAATATTGTTGCGGTCTACCTTGACACCTTCATGAGATACAATATGACCCAAATACTCTACCCCCTTCACCCCAAAGAAACATTTGGATGGTTTGGCATATAGTTGTTGCTCCTTTAGTAGTTGTAGCACCCTGTCAACATGTCAAACATGATCTTCCCAAGACTTTCTATATATTAGTATATCATCAAAAAATACTAACACAAATTTTTGAAGGAAGGGCTTGAAAATGGAATTCACCAACCCTTGGAATGTGGAAGGTGCATTTGTAAGGCCAAAAGGAATGAACAAAAATTCATAATGGCCTTCATGAGTTCCGAATGTTGTTTTTGGTATATCTTCTTCCTTCCAAGAGAACTTGTCAGTGCTCACATATTTTGTTAATGGATCTGCAACATTCTTCAAAGTGTCCACTTTCATCAACAACACTTTCTTTTCTTCAACCATGTCTCTCATAAAGTGATATTGAATATCAATATGCTTTGTCTTTGAATAATAAGTTGGTTTCTTTGCCAGAAAAATTGCACTCTGGTTGTCACAATCTATCCTTACATCTTGTTGTACCAACTCAATACTTGAACACAGTATTTGTAGCCATACTTCTTCGTTACTTGCATGAGTGGCTACCATATATTCAACTTATATAGTTGAAAGTGCCACTATAGCCTATATTTTTCTCATCCAACTGATTTCTCCTCCAAATAGGTTAAACAAATACCCGCTTGTAGATATCCTATGATCCATATTTCCAGCCCAGTGTGCATCCATAAAGCCATGTATATCCAACACTCTATCCAATCCTAGTCTTCCTTGGTAGCATAATCCATAGCTTGCAATGCCATGAAAATACCTTAAAACCCTTATTACTGTTGTCCAATGCTCCTTCTCTGGTTTTGACATATGCATGCTCAAAATCCCACACCATGTGCAATGTCCGGTCTAGTAGAGACCATTTCTTACATCAAACTGCTAACTGCACTCACATATGGAACACGATACATGTCCTCATCCTCTTTCTGTGTCTTGGGACACCGATCCACATATAAATTTACACCAACATGAATAGGGACCTTGAACGGTTTACATTCCTGCATATTAAACCTCTGTAATATTGTCTTGACATAATTTCTCTGATTTAACCATAGTTTCCTCTTTTTCCAATCTCTTTTAATTTCCATGCCCAAAATGAAATTTGAATCACCAATATCCTTCATGTCAAATTTAGAGGACAACTGAGTTTTCACATCCTGGATAATCTCCTTGTTATTTCCTATTAGAAACATGTCATCCACATACAAGACCAAATAAATCAAATGATCACCAATTAATTTAAAATACACACAATGATCCTCTTTGCTTCTTGTGAAGCCAAGTCCCAGCATATAAGTATCATTTTTTTGATACCACATCCTTGGTGATTTTTTTAAAACATACATGGAATTTTTCAACTTGCATACCAGCTCCTTATTTCCCTTCACAACAAAACCTTATGGTTGCTTCATATATATTTCTTCTTCCATATCCCCATGTAGGAATGTTGTCTTCACATCCATCTATTCTACTTCAAAATCAAATGTAGTAGCAAAAGATAATATAAATCTTATAGAATTTAACTTGGCAATAGGAGAAAAAATATCACCAAAATCAATTCCCTCAACCTGGGAATAACCCTTTGCTACTAATCGAGCTTTGTATTTCTCCACTTTGCCTTCTACATTCAACTTCTTTTTAAATGCCCATTTGTTTCCAATGGGATTTCTTCTAGTCAACAACTCCACTAGATCCCAAGCCTCATTCTTATCCAAGGCTGGAATTTCTTCATCCATGGCCTTTCTCCAGAGCTTTCCATCCTCTGAATCCACTGCCTCCCTAACAATTCTAGGATCATCATCAGTAATAGACAAAGAAAAATTTGAACGAAAATAATATGGAGTATACCTTTTCGGTAGAATTATTTCTCGAACTGATCTCCCCAATACTGGAGTATGAGGATATTCTTATTATGATTCTTGTTCTTTTGTAGAGTCTGATTCATCATCCTTTAAATCAAACTCTATTTTATCTGGTTCTTCCTTACTTGGTAGGACTTCTTGTTTAACAACATCCCTCATTTCTCTAAATACCACATCTCATCTATACACTACCTTCTTATTTTATGGGCTCCAAACCTTATAACCTTTGAGACCATCTTTACACCCAATAAAGATACACTTTTCACCCTCCTTATCTAGCTTACTCCTATTTTCCTTTGGAACATGAACATAGGCCTCACAACCAAATAACTTGAGATGTGTGAAAGAAGGTTTCATACCAGTCCATATCTCTTATGGAGTCTTGTCATCTAGCACTGATGAGGGTGATCTATTGACCATGTAACATGCAATACCCACTGCCTATGCCCAGAATTATTGCCCTAACCCCAGAACCACTAAGCATGCACCTTGCTTTTTCCATCAACGTCCTATTCATCCTTTCTGCAACTCCATTCTGTTGAGGTGTATATGCAGTAGTATTCTTCCTTTCTATACTTCATTGCTTACATAATTCTTCAAATTCATTCTCTCAAAACTCTCCACCATTATCTGTCCTCAACACCTTAATTCTTTTCTCTATTTGATTCTCAACAAGAGCCTTAAACTCTTTAAACCTCTCAAAGACTTCAGATTTCTTCCTAGGGAAATATATTCAAGTATTCCTTGAGAGGTCATCTATAAATGAGACATAATACAAATATCTTCCTAATGATGGAACCGAAACAGGTCCAAACACATCACTGTGAACTAGATTTAAAATTCATTCTTCCCTTGTTGCAACAGAGGGGAATCTTACCCGATTATGCTTCCCATATACATAATGTTCACAGAAATCAAAATCTAGAGAACAATTATACATACCTTCAACCATACCTTTACCGTGTAGTAGTCGAAGACCCTTCTCTCCGATATGTCCCAATATTTGATGCCACATCATAACCTTTTCTCCAGAGACTATAGGAGTTCTTTCTTCTTCAACTCCAATATCAAGAACAATGGAACTATTACACCCATCACTAGTAGTTCTTCCTTGCATCTTATACAAAGTTCCAAACCAAACTGCCTTCAACAACATCATTTCTCCTCGAACCATCCTGGATGTTTCCTTTTCAAATATTGTTTTTACCCATGAATCATCCATTTGTCTTACATAAATCAAATTTTTGGCCAATCCTGGTATGTGAAAAACACTAGGTAGTGTTATAATCCTTCCATCTATGAGCCTCAACTTGACTTATCCTCGTCCTATGATTATGGTTGTCGAGTCATCACCTAGGAAAACATTACCTCCATCATACCTTTCATATTCACAGAACCACTCCCTGTGGGGAGTCATATGAAAGGATGCACCTGATTCAACCAATCATGCCTCGTGATTTGCATGTGTTCTTGAAGAAGCCAAGTACACATCCCCTCCTTCTTCCTTGGAGGTCTTTTCTTCTGTAGAAGGAGCTTCCTTACATCCCTTCTTTGTCTCAACGTTAGATCTACAATGCTTCTTGTAGTTCCCTTCTTTTCCACATCTCCAACATACCTTTACAAACTTTACATGAGATTTATATCTACCCTTATAATTAGATCTCCCACTTGAGGAATTAAATCTATTTATTTCGTGGAAGTATCCTCTTGAAAATAATGCATCGGTGCTCTATCCTTCCATGTTCTTCCGTCTCTTCTCCTCTGAAAAAAAGGATGAGACCACTTCATCAAACTTCAAGGAAGTTGTATTACTACCTATGACCACAACCAAACTATCCCACGAGTCTGGTAAAGAGCACATTAAACTTATACACTTATCTTCATCTGAAATTTTAATCTCAACAGATACTAACAAACTTACCATAGTATTGAAGGAATTCAAATGCTCTACCACCGAGTCTCCATCTCTAATCCTTAGGTTATAATCTTCTTTCTCAAGAATAGTTTATTTACTAGGGACTTAGACTGATACAAATTACCCAACTTATCCCATAAATTCATGGTTGTAGCTTCCTCTGACACATTCAATAATATTGAATCTGAGAGACAAAGTCGAATTGTGCTCTTCTCCTTTCAATCCAACTTTTTCCAATCATCTGTTGAAGTTCCTGTAGGTGCAGCACCTGGATCCACCACGATCCACTGATCTTTGTCCACCAACAAATCTTCCATCTTGAGCTTCCACAGCTCAAAACTTTACCCATTAAAATTCTCGATCTTCATTTTCGAATTGTTCACCATTTCTTTTCACCTAAAAAATCAATACCACAGATCTCCCATTGTAACAAGGGTTATCTCAGTTCCAAGCCAAACCCTTGACCACAAATGCGTCCCCCTGAAGCCAACAAAGATTTGATACCAAATGTAGATTTTAACCTTGTACAATATTTTACTGCAAACATATTTTCAATAAAAGAACATAAAAGGTACAATGGAAAATACACACATTACACATATATTTTTCCCCTGGAAACCCAAACCGGGAAAACCAACATATTCTATATTCATTCATAGTGATACAATGTTTATAATACAATATACATATAGGAGCCAATGACATCCAAAACCCTAACCCAATGACCTGGATTAGTCAAAAACCCTAATTCCTTAACCAGAAATAGAAAACCATCGTCAAAAACCATGTGTTGAAAAACCGCCCAACAATGGACACGAAAATCGAGGCAACACGAAAAATGAGGAAAAATGAAACACGTTTCTTGAGGAAAAAATATAACACATAACCAACACTCGACACATGGCCTCATCACCTTTGACGCCACTGTACAAATAAATTCCAATTTTTCCAAAATTCCCAAAAGTGACTAATTTCAAGAAAATGCCTTCGCTCACCCAAGAACCCTCTGGATCATCCTCTACGAAGATGATAAATTTTCAACCAATGTGTTTTCCCATATGGCCCAAGCATCGAAACCAGTGATTTGATACCAGTCTGTGATGTTCCCCACTATCCGGGTACCTAAAAAAATTTCATTTTTGGGCGAATTCAAATTTCTAATACCTTCTTTAATAATTGATAAATGTGCATGCAAAAAGGCATCTTACACAATTTATCAAGATACATTAAAATGGAGATGCTCATTAACATGCACAACACTAAAAACATAGATAACTTCATTTAAACAGAGGGGAAATATAAAATGCATAGAAATAAAGAACATAAACTTATCTTTAAAATATAATTACACCAAATGGTTGTAAATGTTGGACATTCCACATGACCATAGAAGTTGTTTTTCTATCTTTCTCAACATCAGGTCACCCCTATGTTGAGTTTATGAATCCATAAGGATGAGTGCCTAGGCCGACTCTAAAACACACACCGATATACTATCAAGTTCTCACAATTTACTCAGCCACACAACAAATCCTAGTTTTCTAGCTCTCTTTCCCCTTCATCTCGCACAATCAAAAGAAATGAACAATGCATTCCCTCAAGATATTCCACTTCTTTCTAGGGCTCGAGTGCTATTGGTCAGGAAATATCAATGTTAGAAAATCCAAGGATTCTCAGTTGTTGACATCTCTTTCACAACTTCCATCATTCTCATGCACCCATACATTAATTTATTGTTGGAATAACCAGTAGATACCTACAACCAATTAACAATGGCTCTCTACCTCCATCAATTCATTTTTTATGCCCAAAAAAACAAAACAAGAGTGAGCAAGAACGAATGAGGAACAACGAATTATGAATGATTGAGGAATTCCCCAATGACAAAAAAATGGTTTATATAATTACACGCAATAATGCACCATATGGCCTTCCGAAGAATCTCATGTAATCACTTATCCCAACTAATTTCCAAGATGAGTGAATAAAATATAATAAAATGGCTTAGCCCCTTTATCCCCCTCTCTCATGGAATCATATCCCCCTATAACTCTATCCTTGTCCATCTTGCAACTAATGATGGATTTGTATTACCAATTTTCAAATTATTGCATTATTGATCTCTTCATCCTTTCAACTTTACAGGCAATTTGGCCTTTCATCAATGTAAACACAAATACATTATTAATTTGGGGAATCAAAATTGGGGTATTACACTAATTTAACAAGGTTCCTCCATTTTGGTTTCCTATTCTTGGAGTTTACAGTGTAGTTGAAGATTTATCAAAGGATCCTACTAATATCATGTTGTTGGATGCCCTCAAGGACCCAAAACAATTTGAAAACTTGTCAATAGTTATATTGATAATCCTAAAACGTCATCAATCTCAATTCAAGGATTCCATCCTTCTTTGTTTTTTAAATATCCATGATTTTGCAGTGTGACAAAATTGTGTCATAGACATAGAAGCAAGGAACAATGTATCTCCTCTTAAAAGTGCTTAATTGGACATTCCCCCCTCAAATAGGTAATTTAACATTGCTTCCTATTCAAAATATCTATAAAAGTTTTCCTATAGTTGTTGTTTCAATTCTTTGGTTTTGTTTTATTTACTTTCCACAATTATATTTCTATTTATATTGCTTTGAGTATCTTGTTTTAGCTATTAAGGAACACCACAATTGTATCAAAGGACTTTTCTGTGTCGACATGTGCCTAAATTTTATATATTTTTTAAAGGCTAGAGATGCATTTTGGTATCTTTAAACACAAACATTTGTCAATGAGTGTGTAAAACTACAATTGGGGAAGCATACAAATAGGGAATATAAGTGGAGATACCTCGTTGGACACATTTGTACACCTCTATTGGTCCTTCAATAAGTAGTACCATATTAAACAAAATTTGTCTATGGATTCAAACTTCCACATACCTTTGGGTATATCAAAATCCCACTATGTGCACCTAAAACTAGCCTTACATAAGCCTCTTGGTCATTCTATTTCTATATTACATAAAAAACAATAGTAATCAAAGAGATTACTCTCACAAACAAAGGAATCGATCAGTACAAAAAAGGTGATGGTCTATCCTATTTAATTAGTGCTATGAAAGATTTGGTTGAGTACTAATGTTAGAAACCCTCAAGTATATAACAGAGATATAGTGCTTGACACTCCTTTGTCATTTAGACCCTACTAATCATAACCTTTGTAAAATGGGAAATTGTAAAAAAACATATTAATCCCCAAACATGAGTAATACTCCCTCTATAGTTAAATAAACAAAAGTATAAGGCCAACTAGTACCATTGTGGGATACCTATCTAAAAACATTACTTGTGCAATACTAATCACATTGATATATCTCTCAAGTAACTTTTTTTCTTATTGTTCTGATACTACAGTTATTTGTGACCTACCTCAAAACACTCCTAAATTGTGACACTAATTGCATTGATATAGCCCTTGGGTAACCTTTCAAGTAGTCCTCGTGGTCCTATTGTTGATATTATGGTAGCTGTGGGAAGTATTTACCTCCATGTGTAAACCTGACGAGAATAGAATACTCTGGAAAGCAAGAAGAAACCCTAATGAGTTAGCTAATAACCCTAGAAGACATGTCAACTCAAGAGGATAATTTATATTAGGCTATTAGCCTCCAAGAGAAGAAGTCAGCCATAAGAATTAATATATACTGAACAGACAGATACCCAGAATGAGAAGTCGGCCCCGACAGTTAGCCATAATTATTATAAATACAGGAGGCCAGTTCTCATTCTGGCAGGTAGTCTCAGAATTGCAGAGAAACAACTTGTGCGCACTACAGTGCCCAGTATTGTGCACAAGTTTAAGGAGAGTTTCCATTACAGCTGTTGCAGCTAGTAGATCATGTTTGTCTTGGACTATCTCTTGGTTAGGGATTGGACTATCTGATCATGTCTTATTGGTGCTCTATCCTTGGGGAAATGTGCGCTACCCTTTGTTTGGCTATCTAACCTAGGGTTTGATTCTGAAGTGATTCTCTGTCAAGGTTAAGGTGCTTGGAGGGTGGCTTCTGCCTATGGTTGGGTGACAATAGTGATATTGTCAATGGTAAAAAGAGCACATTCATTCATATTATAATAGGTTATGGGCCCACGCCTCCTTCATTTAGTCTAACCGTTGGAAGGAAACATAGACATGAGGATATTAAGCTCATTGAAGAACTGTCACTAGGGTTTCTAGCAGGAGCAGTCACCATAGCACTGTCGCTAGGGTTACTAGCAACTACAGTTGCAAAATCCCTAATCCTCTCATTGAGGCAACTTAAGTGAAGGGATTGGCCTAATCTTCAGATAGATCAGTGTGCCCTAGCCTAGCGCATCTCCTGGTACTCTCAGCAAGCCAAGACGTGAAGTTTGAGTTTTTGGTCAAAATCTAGGGTTGACCAAGTCAAAACAACCATGACTTACTCTATGAAGTCAGAGAACAAGTTAGATGGAGATTATAACTTCAAAGCGTGGAAGACAAGGATTGACCTTATCCTTTCCAAGAATAAAGTGTTGGATATCATGAAAGGAAATATTGTGAAACCAGAGTTTGAAGAAGGAAAAGAGAAGGAACGACAAAACGTTGCAGCTATGGAAGAATTCAAAGACGGTGACATCAATGCCATGAGTATCATAGTGGACTCTATCAAAGACCACTTGATACCCTACATCTCCCATCTTGACTCATCGAAGAATATGTACTATGCTGATCCAGGTGGATATCGGTGGCCACCCACCTTTTCCAACTGGCTCAAAACAACTTTCTGGCAATTTTGGCAATTTACTATTTTTAGCAGGTTTTAACTTCCGGGGCCATTTTGAGGGCCTAAATGAAGGTATTTTGAGATAGAGGTTATCAATGATATCCAAAAGCATGATTGAGCCCCGAAAATGAATCTCCTCAACGATACCTTTCCAACGAGCTATCATACGCCTAAAACGGAGATCGTATGCAAAAGTTACGGCCCCGGGAAGTTGATGTACTAACTTACCCAAACGGGGCCCACATGACTTTTGGCGCTTCATCTCCTAGGGTTAGGTTTTTGGAT
>SNQJ01S0174244.1:15401-25906 GCA_010110895.2 Picea sitchensis | reverse complement strand
AGTCAATCCCGCTCTCGGTACTCCATGTCTAGGACCTGTGGGCCTCGAGACATGATCTCCTAGTTATCCTTAGATATCGGGGATAACAGTCCCCGAGAATTATTTAACAATAATAACATTGTTTGTGCACAATAAAGTCGAGGAGTGAAAAACATCATAATAATCATAACCATCACAACAAACAGTGGAGGAGCAGACAGGTTGTAGCCTACAATATCAACACCAGTATTGTTTAAACCTACAGGGTCTCACGAAGTGTCCAAAGGATTGTTTGTGTTTAACAATAATTCGACTGAAACCATGTCTTCGATTTTCCTTGCACTCTGGTTTATAAGACTCATTTAAAGCATCCATAATTCATACACGGGTGCTCTTTGCATTTGAAAATAAAACACAAGAAATTGTATCTTAACAATATTTTTGCAACGCTGCCATTGATCTCAATATGTTTCCTTGTGACAGAGTGTATCACCAAATGAATAAGTGGGTTCATCCTTTTCATCTTCGCACAACAAAAATCCATGACCAAAAAGAACACAAACAATGCCCTTTCTAAATTCTGGGTTGGTCATCTCCCACGATATTTTCCAAACACAGGGCTCAATACACAACAGTGGATAGGAATGTGGTGGAGGTAGACGAGCTAACTAAGTTGAGGGTTTGGTGAGAAGGAGCATGAAAGGTTTCATTCCACCATTAAATTCCATGTTTACAATAACAGAGCTAGTGCAAGGGCGCAGGTATACTAACCACGACAACCAACGATAGAGTTTCCATATAACCCACAAGTAAGGAGTCGGGATAGGCTTTTATCAGACAGGAGGGAAACACAAAACAAGAAACCGAAGACAAGGCAGGCTCGAGAGTTTCCCCAACAATATCCTTTTCCACAAGTAAAGCAAGAACAACTATATACAGTAAGAGACACCCACATAGCTTTTCAATGTGAATAGTTCAAATACAAACGCCACCGAGACCAAAACTTCGCCAAAAATCCATACACAGTCAACATTTATACACATCATAGCTTTGGAAATACACAGACCGCGAGTAAACAAGAGACAATTGTTGACTTAGTTAAAGAGCAGAGAGAAATATTCATGGATGGAGCAACAAGAAACCTTGTACCTGAGTGTAAAGATGCTAAGGAGAAACAACCAAGCCTGTATACTTCTTCCACGGCCGAGCAAAGTGGAGCAGCAGGAACCAACAAGGAGCAAATGCAAAAATGGTTAGGGTGGTGGGCTCGAGGTAGGTTAGAGCAACGTGCATTTTGTAATGTTCCCAAGCCAAGATGCAAGGAACATCACGGTTTGGGGTGTCTTTTAAAACTTTTCCTAGTTGCGATATTTCGTCAAACACTTTGCTGACCTACTTGTTTACATGTGTTTACATGCAGAATGGCCTCTTGATTTCGGCCTTAGGGTTTTACTGGTGATTTTATATGTGTGTTGCAACAATAAACAAGAAGATACAATCATGGAACATACCTCAACCATATGCAAGATCAATGTAATGTCTCCCACCTCTTGATAAAGAGGTGATGAGGAGACTCAGTGGCCTGGGCATCCCCACTAGGCCATAGTCTCACACTGAGGGGGAAGGTCAACTAGACTAAGGTTATATTCTTAATTTGACTTGAGCAAAAAGGTTAAAAGGAGTAAAAGATAACTCAATGAAAGAATAGAAGTTAACCCTAGGAGTTAATCTAACTCAACAGAGAAATAGAAGGAAAAGTATAAATAGAAGGCTGGGGCACACCTATGATTCATTCTGGATTTTGGTATTTGCTTGTTATTTCTCTTGAGCATACAGTTTGGGGGTTTTGTTGTACAANGTTCCACAACTTGGTCTTGGGGATGAAAGACTCCACCCACACCATTCTACACTCAGCACACTTCCACCTATCGATTCAGAAAAGCAGTAGGGTCGTATTGTTCATGAGTTTCCAGCAAGGGCGCACCATCATCTAAAGAAGGGTTCGATCCAATTGATCAGGAGAGCCTTTGGTCATTCCGACAATTGGGTTTTACTTGCAGGGTCTCAACCATCATTTTGATGGTTTTTCCGGAGAGTTATCACCACTAGATCTTTAGCTTCAGATTGGGACGGCTTGGAGGCAAGAGGACGTCCTGTGATTCAGTCTTTCTCAGATCTAGGGAGATCTACTTGGAATCTGGGTCTAAAACTTCTCATACGGTTTTCCCATAGCCCGATCTACATTCCTGGAGAGTTTCAGAGCATTTGGAGGTCTCCTTCATCAGAGCCGAGTTATCTAGGGTTTCAGGCATCCAGGAGGGCACAGCTTCATTTGGGGATTCAATGTTTGGAGGGGTTTGCCTTAGCCTTTCAGCTTGAGACTTCAGGAGGGGTTTATTGTCACCTGGATCTATCATTTGGCAGAGTTTGGACTCATTTGGAGTCTTCCTACAATTGGGTCGAATTATTGAGGGTTTCAGCTATCTACTAGAGCGTGGCATCTTCCAGACTGAGGAGCTTGGGATTCATACGGCTCAGATCTACTTGCCTTAGTCTTCATCTCTCATCCAGCCTTTGGAGGCTTATTTTGTATCGGCGGGAGCATTTTGTAGCAGCTCCTATTTCTTATCTATTGGATCATCTGAGGATTATTCCAGATCTGCCCTCTATTGTATCCATCCCATGCTTCTTATAATAAAAGGTCAGATCTATGCTTATGTTCTCTATATCTTGAATGTATTGTGATCTTTCATGTGTTGGATGAATCTTGTATAAACACCACTTAATAACTGGACAACTCAATAAGTCACCTGCACATCAAACACAACAGTGGTAGTTAGTGGTTTCAAGCAAAAAAATTGGCTTGGGATCATTACAGTGGTATCAGAGCTCTGATCCTCCAAACCTGTGGAGGGATTGGCGCATGCAGAGGTATAGTGGAATCTTTATGGGCCAAAGGAAGAAACAAAATAGTGAAACAGAGGTCGAAATGGAGGGCTCAGGAGATGACCATGAGCCGCAAGGTTCGGCCTATTTGGCAACTGAATTCCATAAGACCCTGAATCTCACAGAAAGCAACTTAGCTCATCATTTACAGGAGAGCCAGGAGACAAGCCGTATGGAATAGGCCGTGATCACAGAGACCTGAAAAAGGTAGATGGAAATCTAAAAAAAAAAATTGATGAGAACCAGACCTTGATAACCAAGCTACTGATGCAGATGAATCATAAAGGGAAAGACCCTAAGACATATGGAAGCAAGGAAGCCAGTGGATCTGGTGGATCCCATGGTGAGATCCAGTATAATCCGGAGAAAGGAGATCTGGTATAATCCGGAGAAAGGCCCCAGATCTGAAGGAATCCATGGAGGTGGAACGTCCTATGGGAACTTGGGTAGCAGGGCTAACCCTAGGCCATACATGCCTACGTTTACTGATGAACAAGGGCAACAGGAAGAGGTGGATGATTTCGTTGAACAGATGGCACGATGTACCAAGGAGTACTACGGGTTGGATATGGTGATTCAAAGTCAGATGTCCTTGGATCAATATTGCCAACTCAAGTTCAGAAATAAGCCTAGGTCAAAATACAGGAACAGTTTTGAGTTTGAACGAAGAGCAGGAAAGATAGAGATTCCATATTTTGATGGTACGGCCAAGATGACAGCACAAGCATGGGTGCAAAAGCTGGACACCTATCTATAACTTAACCCAATGAGGGAAATGGAAGATATCAAGTTTGCTACTATGTACTTGGACGGCAAGGCTCATGATTGGTGGTATCATGGACTCACCACTCTTGGCCACAATCAGATAGTGTCCTACACAGAATTCACTCAGAGGCTCATTGACAGGTTTTATCAGGGAGATCATGAGCTACATTTCTGGGAGCTCACACAACTCAAGCAAACTGGTATGGCCGAGGCATATATTAATGAATTTCAAAGGCTGGCAGTGATGGTGCAAGACATGTCTCCAACCGGGCTCATGATGTTATTCACTGAGGGGTTGATGGAACCCTTGAAGGGTTGGGTCAAGGATTTCAAGCCTACCAACTTACAGGAGGCTATCTGGAAGACTAGGGATCTAGGACCAGTGGCTAAGCCAAAATTTATACCTAGACCACCTCTTAACAGTGGAGGAAGAGAGCAAAGACCTCCAATGAACCAGGTAGGACGTGACCCAAGGGGTTTTGACAGGGGCNGAAGAGAGCAAAGACCTCCAATGAACCAGGCAGGATGTGACCCAAGGGGTTTTGACAGGGGCCGTGGCAGAGTGGATGAAAACACCAGGAGGGAGTTGAGACGGAAGCAACTTTGCTTCACTTGCAAAGAACCATGGAACCCAGCACACAAATGCATGGGCCGTGGTCAAGTGCACTACATTGAGGTCACTTCAGACAACGAGGAGGAAGATGAGATCGGCCAGATATAGAACATGGAGGCAGAAACCACTGAGGCAGTAGAGGAACAGATCGCAGGACAGGACAGTATGGCCACCTTGGCATCTATCAGTGGAGTTCCCAAATATAACACCTTCCGAATGAGGGGGGTCCTGCAGGGACAGAGAGTTTCGGTTTTGATTGATGGAGGAGCTTCCCACAACTTCATTGATTCAGCATTACTGAAAAGAAGGCACATACCCACAGTAGAATTTGAAGGGTTCAAGGTGGAGGTAGTAGGTGGAAGCACTATGCCCTGCGACAGATACATTCCGGGCATGAAGCTTACCTTGGGTAGGCATGAGCTGATACAGGACGTCTATGTCATGGACCTTCCGGATACCAACATCATCCTTGGAGTTCAGTGGCTCAGCACATTGGGGCCTATCACCACCAACTACAAAACCATGGAAATGTCATTCACAGAGGAGGGTGGACGAAAGGTAGTGCTTCGGGGCATGACAAGGAATGTTGCAAAGGTAGTCACGGCCAAGAGGATGGAGGCCATCTTCCGGAGAGATGAGATAGTATACGCAGTAGAATGCGGGATTGTAACATGTATGGATGAGCAGGGCAAGGTTCACTACACCCCAGAAATCAAAGAAATCTTTGACAGGCACCACAAGGTGTTTGGACCTATTCCTCCAGGGGTACCACCAGATAGGGGGTTTGAGCACATTATTGAGCTAGAGGAAGGGGCCCAACTAGTCATTACCACACCATACAGACATCCCAAGAAGTACAAAGATGAGATAGAGAAGGCCATCAAGGAACTTATGGACATGGGGCACATCAGGCCCAGCACTAGCCCTTTTGCTTCTTCAGTAGTGTTGGTGAAGAAGAAAGATGGCACTATGAGGATGTGCATTGACTTTAGGTCCTTGAATAAAAATACCATCAAAAACAGGTATCTGATACCAAGGATTGATGAACTGTTGGACGAATTGCATGTGGCCATCTACTTCACTAAGATTGACCTTCATTCTAGCTATCATCAGATCAAGATGAGGGAGGAAGACATCTCAAAAACATCTTTTAGATGTCATTACGGCCATTATGAGTTTTTGGTGATGCCCTTTGGGTTAACCAATGCCCCTGCTACATTCCAATCATGTATGAACCATGTGTTCAACAAACAGCTAAGGAAGCACCTGTTGGTATTTTTTGATGACTTGCTTATCTATAGCAAGATGTGGGAGGAGCATCTCAGGCATGTAGATCAGATTTTGTCAATCATGGAGGAACAGTCATTGTATACTAAGGAGTCCAAATGCGAGTTTGGAATGACAGAGGTCCTCTATTTAGGACACATCATCGGGGCAAAGGGGGTACAGGTACATCAGGAGAAACTAAAATCCATCATGGAATGGCCTACTCCTAAGACACTCACAGAATTGAGAGGATTTCTGGGCATGTGCACGTATTACAGGAAGTTTGTCAAAGGATTTTCTCAGCTGTGTGCACCTTTGACTGATTTGACTAAGAAATGAGCCTTCAAGTGGGACGAAGAGGCTCAAATAACGATGGACAAGATGAAGAAGGTGATGAGTACGTGCCCAGTCTTAGCTCTTCCAGATTTCAGCCTCCCTTTTACCTTGGAGTGTGATGCCTCCAGGGAAGGAATAGGGGTCGTACTGATGCAGAAGAGGCACCCTCTTGCCTATGAGAGTCGGAAACTCAAGGGTCTCGAGCTACTCTACAGCATTTATGACAAAGAAATGCTAGCTATCATGCATGCACTAGCCAAATTCCAGCAATACTTGGTAGGTGCCCGGTTTGTGGTCAAGTCAGATCATAACAGTCTCAAATATCTATTAGAGCAGAAGGATTTGAATGAGAGGCAACAGAAATGGGTAAGAAGAATACAGGCCTACGACTTTGACATTGAATTTTTCAAAGGGAAGAACAATGTGGTGGCCGATGCGTTATCCAGGAGGCCATCCATCTTTTCCATTACAGGGGTATAAGTTGACTGGAAAGACCATCTGGTGATGGAGTATGCAAAGGATCAGTTTGCATGCTAGCTATTGGATGGGCAGGTACAAGATGATAATTTCAAGGTTATGAATGACCTCATCTACTACAAGGACCGAATCTTTTTGGTTCCTGGATCGGCCTTCAAGGCTAAGGTATTGTAGGCGTACCATGACTCACCAATGGCAGGGCACCAGGGGATCAGCAAGACGTATAGGCAAGTGAGAGAAAGGTTCTCATGGAAGGGCCTCAAGGAGGATGTGATTAGGCACGTCAAGGAGTGTACTACATGTCAGGAGAACAAGGATGAGCACACGCACCCAGTAGGACTACTACAACCCTTACCCATTCCGGAGCACAAGTGGGAGAGTATATCCATGGATTTCATCACCGGGTTGCCAAAGACACAAGGGAAGGACTACATTTTTGTAGTAGTGGAAAAGTTGACAAAGTTCGCACACTTCTTTGCCATAGCTATTGACTTCAGTGCAACACAGGTGGCCGAACTGTTCTTTAGGGAGATTTTCAAGTTGCATGGCCTACCCAAGACCATTGTCAGCGACAGGGATAGCAGGTTCATGAGTACATTATGGCAAGAATTATTCAGATTGGTTCGTACAGCTTTGACCCCTAACACCAACTATCACCCTCAGACAGATGGACAGACAGAGATAGTCAACAAGTGGGTGGAAGGCTCCCTGAGAAGTTATGTGGCAGGACAACATAAAGTGTGGTCCAGATGGTTGCACTTAGGAGAGTATTGTTACAACACCACCCAGCATACGTCCATAGGCATGTCACCATTCAGGGCCTTGTATAGCTACGATCCTTTATCTTTTGGGGAGATTGCTTTCGGTGACAGCAGGGCACCTATGGTACAGGATTGGATACAACAGAGCCAAGACATTCTCAGGGAGTTGAAGGATCACCTACAGAGAGCACAGAACCAGCAAAAGGTCCAAGCAGACAAGCACAGAGTTGATCGTACTTTTGAGGTGGGTGACTTGGTCTACCTAAGGCTCCAACCATACAGGCAGGCTAACATAAAAAGGAGTGGAGCAGATAAACTACAACCACATTTCTTTGGGCCCTATAGAGTCAGCAGGAAGATAGGGGTTGTAGCTTACGAGCTATAGCTTCCACAGGGCAACAAAATACACAACGTCTTCCATGTATCCTACCTTAAGAAATCCCTCGACCAACACATCACACCCATTGAGGTATTACCTCCCATGGATGAGGAAGGACAGCTTGTTTTGATTCTAGAGGAGATATTAAAGGTCTGAGAGAAGAGGCTCAGAAGTCGAAGCATCAAGGAGTACCTGATCAAATGGAAGGATTTACCCATTGAGGATGCCACATGGGAAAAGGAGCACATGGTAAGAGAAGCGGGTTTGGAATTGCTTAAGGACAAGCAATTTCTAGCAGGGGAGACTGTAATGTCCCCCACCTCTTGATAAAGAGGTGACGAGGAGACTCAATGGCCTGGGCATCCCCACTAGGCCATAGTCTCACACTGAGGGGGAAGGTCAACTAGACTAAGGTTATATTCTTAAGTTGACTTGAGGAAAAAGGTTAAAAGGAGTAAAAGATAACTCAATGAAACAATAGAAGTTAACCCTGGGAGTTAATCTAACTCAACAGAGAAATAGAAGGAAAAGTATAAATAGAAGGTTGGGGTGCACCTATGATTCATTCTAGATTTTGGTATTTGCTTGTTATTGCTCTTGAGCATACAGTTTGGGGGTTTTGTTGTACAAACCCTTGTGAGAAACTCAGTGGTGAAAGACCCACTCACTTGTTCCACAGCTTGGTCTCGGGGATGAAAGACTCCACCCACACCATTCTACACTCAACACACTTCCACCTATCGATTCAGAAAAGCAGCAAGGTCGTACAGTTCATGAGTTTCTAGCAAGGGCGCACCATCATCTAAAGAAGGGTTCGATCCAGCTGATCAGGAGAGCCTTTGGTCATTCCGACAATTGGGTTTTACTTGCAGGGTCTCGACCATCATTTTGAGGGTTTTTCTGGAGAGTTATCACCACTGGACCTTTAGCTTCAGATTGGGACGGCTTGGAGGCTAGAGGACGTCCTGTGATTCAGTCTTTCTCAGATCTAGGGAGATCTACTTGGAATATGGGTCTGAAACTTCTCATACGGGTTTCCCATAGCCCAATCTACATTCCTGGAGAGTTTCGGAGCATTTGGAGGTCTCCTTCATCAGGGTCAAGTTATCTAGGGTTTCAGGCATCCAGGAGGGCGCAGCTTCATTTGGGGATTCAATTTTTGGAGGGGTTTTCCTTAGCCTTTCAGCTTGAGACTTCAGGAGGGGGTTACTGTCACCTAGATCTATCATTTGGCAGAGTTTGGACTCATTTGGAGTCTTCCTACATTTGGGCCGAATTATTGAGGGTTTCAGCTATCTACTAGAGCGTGGCATCTTCCAGACTAAGGAGCTTGGGATTCATACGGCTCAGATCTACTTTCCTTAGTCTTCATCTCTCATCCAGCCTTTGGAGGCTTATTTTGTATCGGCGAGAGCATTTTGTAGCAGCTCGTATTTCTTATCTATTGGGTCATCTGAGGATTATTCTAGATCTTCCCTCTAATGTATATGTTCCATGATTCTTATAATAAAAGGTCAGATCTATGCGTGTGTTCTCTATATCTTGAATGTATTGTGATCTTTCATGTGTTGGATGAATCTTGTATAAACACCACTTAATAACTGGACAACTTGATAAGTCACCTGCACATCAAACACAACAGTGGTAGTTAGTGGTTTCAAGAAAAAAAATTGGCTTGGGATCATTACAATCAATAAGACGATAGACAAGCCAAAACACTGCAGATCTAATTTTATTCATAATAATAGAAGAACCTGCTACAATGAAGATGTCGATCTAGAATGCTCAACAGATGGCTAAGAAGATAGACAATAGAAGCTGGAGCTTCTACAAAATGCTCCAATAGAAGATGCCACAGGCCTCCAAAGGCCAAATATCCAATGAAGATCAATACAAGACAAGTTGGGTCGTATGAAGTGCTAAAGGCCCCAACTAAATGATGCCATGCCCTGCTGGAATGCTGAAGCTCCTCAACAATTCGGCCTTGTTGCCAAATGTGTCCAATCACCTCAAGGAAGATGCCAAACAATAGATCGGGTTATGGCAAGAACAATCCAGGTGCCCGAATCTCCAAGATCTCTCTCAAACCCTATGGATCTGAACCTCCTCCAAGGTATGGTGCACACCCCTAGATGCCTAAAACCCTAGATAAATCGGCCTCTCTCCTAGAGACCTCCAACAGCTCCACCAATCCACTAGAATGATAGATCGGGGCAGGGCAATGAAAACCCAAGTGCTCAACTAGGCAAAATGCCTGCTAGATCCTTAGATCTAGCTACCCTCCAAATAATGGTGCACCCTCCCCTTGGGAAATCGTCCCACTCTCAATACAAATAAATCCTCCACTGAAATGCCTCTAGAAACAACCAAGAATGATGTTAAGACACCTGCAAGGAAAACCCAATACCTGGAATTCACGAAACCTCTTCTCCTCAGCTAGATCGAATCCTCCCTCAATGGATGGTGCGCCCCTCTTGTTGGAAACCCTTAACTTGTGTGCCCTCTCTCTATCTGCACATGTAACTGATGTAGAATCTTCCTGCAACTGAGTAGATCTGGAACTAGAATGGTGTGGGAGAGTATTGCATCTCCGAGACCAATCTTGGGACAAGCTAGGTGGAATCTTTCACCACTTAATCGTCCTTTAGGGTTTGTTAAGTCAAAACCCTCAACCCAATGTTGGGTTCACTAGCTAGAAGCCAGATATCAAAAGATGATCATACATGAATGAATGAATAGAGGCCCTTGCCTTTCCTTTATACTTCCTTCTCACCTTCTCCCTCCAAAGTGACTTTCATTTTATTAATATTTAATTTATTAATTAAATCACTTAAATTAATTAATTAATTAACCTTTTTACCTTTGATAAGTGCCTCATCTCTCCTTGTGACTTCCTTGGCCACTAAAAGTCAATTTTAGCCATCCCATCCTATAGTGTTTCTCCTCCTGATTCCAATGAACTATTACACTAAGGGGTACCTCC
>SNQJ01S0174243.1:0-20253 GCA_010110895.2 Picea sitchensis | reverse complement strand
ATATTAATTACGAAAGGATAAAATAATAAATGAAAGGATAAGGGGCATTAACTATGAGTAGGTAAGGAAGTAAATGCAAGAGGCGGTGAAGGAAGGATATGGAGGGGAAGGAGGTTTACGAAGGGGGGACCATTCTACGGGAATTTGGGGGGGAGGTTTCTCTTGGATTGGCAGGAGTTGAGTTCTGTAGTGGGAAAGGTTGAGTACAGGGGCACCGGTTTGCTGGGGGTTTTGGGCACAGGGGCCAGGATATCCATATGATATCCTGGAGCTAGGTAGTTGTCCTAGTTGGCAGGGAGGACAGTAGGTTTGGGCAGTGTTGGTCAGTGCATCAGGCAGCAAGAAGGAAACAAAAAGGCATCAAGGCGACAAAAATTAGCATCAGAACCAGGTAAATTGTTTGTGAAATGGCTAAGTTATTTTTATGCTGTAGTTAAATGTTCAATGTTAAATTCTGCTGAAATTTATATGCTTATCTGAAGTTAATGAATTATTTATGCACTCGGAAATTCTATGTTAAAAATGTTATGCATAATTGTAAGGATTTTTACTAGGATTGTTGATATTTTTCTTACTGGCCACTACATTTGCATACCCTGTCTTTTGTCTTGAAAGCAGTCCGAAAAAGACTGTTCCTTTGCACTGGATTTTCCGCCTCCTTTTCTGGCATTAAGAGAACCTTTCTCATCACCAGTGATCTTCCACTTTCAGCATCCTCCACCTAAACATTCTGCCTTTGTGCTTCGACAATGTGAGTCTCACCACCTTCTTTCTTCTTATCTGGACATTCATAAGATTTGTGTCCATTCTTTCCACACATGAAGCATTTTATTACTCCACCTCTGCCTCTTCCTCTTCCTCTTCCTCTAGTACGAGGAAAAGTGTTGTTATCAGCATGTTTTCCTCTATGTTCAACATATTTCCCTCTTTGTTAGCTTCCACCTCTCTTAGTTTGAGGTTGAGTTTTCTTCCACTCTTCCTTAGGCTTCTGATTCCTATCTTGGACAATTGTTCTGCCTCTGGGCTGAATTCTGCCTCGTCCTCTTTGACTTTTCTTTCAGCTTAGCTTCTCTTCAGCCTTCATAGCCATCTGATAAGCATCTTCCACCATTCATATGACCATCATGCTCATCTCATCTTGAATGTCGTATCTCAGACCATTCATATACCTAGAAACCTTTTCATCATCACTTTTGCGATGACCTGCCCTGATGTTTAACTTGTAGAACTCTTTAGTATACTCTTTCACTGACATCAACTTCTGTCTCAAATTCGACATTCTTCGAAACAGAGTGATTTGATAATTCTTGGGGATGAATTTCGCCTTCATCTTCACGATCATTCTATCCCAACTCCTGATTTTCTGCTTGCCTTTGCAGCATCTGTCAGCTTATAGTTCATCCCACCACAATGTTGCATGTCCTTTCAATATTTTGACAACATGTTTGACCTTATTGTCTTCCTCGACATCTTCATAGTCAAAATATGTGTCCAGAGCTCTAATCCGGTCTATATGCTCTTCAACATCCAAGTTTCCTTCATATACTGGAATTTCCATTTTTTCCCTAGCACCCATTCTTGCAACAGCCCTAATCAGGCGTTCATTTGTTGCATTTTCTGCTACAACTTCTTCTCCTTCATGTCCAACTTCATCTTCACTTTCAAAATCACTGAGATCCCCAGCACCGACTGCACGCTATTTCCATGGCATCCATCCTAGCATGTAAGTTACGCATATCTCTTGCCCCTGGTGGATCAGGTAATTGCCTGCCCCTTCTTCTTGGAATTTCTCTTTCTTCTTTCGGGTCAAGTATTCACCTTCCCTGTCTTCTTGGAATTTATCTTTCCTCTGGTGGATCGAGTGTTTGTCTGTCTCTTCTTCTCGGTGGCATGACTATAAAATTCCTCTTTTCCCTGCTACAGAAAGAAAAGAAATCTTTCTAGGCTTCGATACCAGAACTGACATAGACACTCTATCAACCCTTGGGTCGATGTATACTCACAGGATCATTCTTTATCTCCTTTGAACCAGACCGGCTCTTTCTATTCCTTACTGGAATCTCCTTTCTATCGATCCACAGGTCCTTTCGGAAGCTCCCCTATGCGAAAAACACTAGGTGCAAGCTCCACCTTCTCCGTGCGACTGCGACGCTATGACCAAGGCCTAATCCAGAAGGCGCTTGTCACAACTCACCACTTCGCAAGTCGAAGGGTTGAACTCTCATTTCTTTATCTCACGAATCCCTGAGACGCGAGGGGTCAACAGGTGTTGACTCCTTTCACTAGGCAACACGTGTCCACCTGTCTATCAATCGGGCCCACCTTGTGGTACTTCCACGTGTCTCTCGTGCCCAGCTTCAACACTTCGCAACTTCGCTTCCCAAAACATTGTCTCCTTTGTATCCCGACACCCAAAGTGCTGAGATCCTGAACTCCTCGATACTCCTTATCGCAACTCGCAACTTCAGGGTTGTCGGGACTTCGGATCTCGTGACTTCGCAACTTTTCCTTCCGAGTGTCTTGACTCTCCAACTACGAAAACCCGAAATTTTGATTCATCGAAATGGTTGACGGCATCCTTTCCCCGTACTTATATAGCGTCTCACGATTTCGGGAATCTCAGGACAAAATTCTCGACCTCCTATCCTCTGAAATGCCAAAATGCTGAATTCTGACTCATTATTAATGTTGGCCCCACAACAGAACTTCTAGCTCTGTTGGGAATTCGCACTTCGTGATTTCACAAATCTTGATGCAAGGTTTTTGGTCCTTCAACTCGCGAATCCCCGAAGTGAGAATTCATGAGTGATCCAATGGCCCTTGTCGACTTGGATCCTACGGTCTGATTTCTCCTGAACTTTCACTTGAAGAATACTTGTCGTAACTTCCCTTCTCCTCTATAATATCTGACGGCTCTCGGGACCTCGCGAATTCTCCACGGAGAATTCTGACCGTCCAATTCCTCTTTGACAACACCTACGAAATGAACAAGGTATTCCTTCACGAAACGTGTCCACCTGCAAAACAACTTTTCTACGCCTCCTTCCAACACTTCAAGGCACTAGCCCTCTTGAGCCTTTCTTAGACAACTTCGAAGACTCTATCTCTCCTAAGATTGCCTGAAAATCCTCAAGTACTCTAGGGATAACTCCTGCATGCACTCCTTGTGACACTTCTTCAAATACGCTCTAGTATTTGAACTTATTTGACTTTGTGCACTCCCTGCGACAACAGCCTTTCAACAATTCCCTCAGGTTGTAAGCTCTGAGACTTTACTCGGCCTGCACACACCTTGCACGGATCCTATGCTTAACTTGCACTTCTGCGAGAATGAGAACAATGTTATCCCTCCTAAGATTTCAGAAATAAAAACTCTGAATGCTTTTCAATTCACTCCTTGTGGACGCTTCACTGCACTCCTTGTAGGAACTCTTGCTCAGATAGAGAAACAATTGAAACTCATTTCCTTACTCTCTCAAACTTCAAATACCCAACATGAAATCATACATACATAGCATAAAAGCAAATGTACAACAGAAAGAGTAAAATAGTTATGAGCATAGCATTCAACATGCATACACAGAGAATATCACAACACCATAAGTCTAAATCAAAGATTCATGTATTAATTCAGGATTTCTGTACATGGGTGTTTTCAAATACAACTCTTTTCTCTCTCTCGTAATAGTTGAATGTTACTCTTCTCATATATGTTCTATGCTCAATTGATAAGGTTGCTAATGTTACAAATGATACAAGATGAGGGTGTCTATAGTCGGTTTTCCCTCCTACGCTCTAAACTGTCTAATATGCAATTCAAAGCTACCTACTTACATTTACTACACATAAATGTCTCTACCTACTACAGATGTGAGCGAATCACTCATGATCTATTTACAATCCACAAGTGCGCCCTTTATTAACTTCTTTATTTAAGTTTCAGTGCATCCCTCTTCAAAACAATTTAAACACCTTTGAACATGTGCCAAAATGCATTGGCGTTGCTCGTGCTCACTTGTTGTTGACGATGCTCCTGCATCAGGGAGTGATGCATCTTTTGACCATGTCCTTAGAATTTCAAGTTTAGTACCATTTGAACAAGGGGGCATCCCAATATCTCTGAGTATGCTCCCTCCAAGTCCCAGGATGGTTTTATTTGATTGGAATGATCTGGTATAACCTCACCTTCATTCTTCTACACCCTTCTATATAATTTTTGGAGTTAACAAAATATGTTTTCATCAATGAATTGTAGATTAAGGATCCTTTGCAAGTATTTTATCCTCCTCGACTTGGAAAGTTTTGGGTTCTCCCAAGCTTGTGTCGACTACCAGTGAGTTGCCTTCTATTGACATAAGACTTGTTGATGATCCCCTATTTTGATCATCTTTCACCACTATCTAGTCTATATATTTAAATGAAAACTCAAGCATCTCAGTGCATTTTGGATTTTCTTGTCATCTTTTCTGGAGTTTTTTATCCTAATCTCTTTTAACATCATATTGATGTCTAAGCAAGGTAATAATCACATTATTACAATTATTTTTACATTATCTCAAAGGATTCAAGTGTTGTTTATGAATTAATGTTTGGGCATAATTACAATTCATGGATTTAACAATCCAGTCCTTCATTCGGACCTCCATCCAGACCTTCATCTGACCCTTTTTCCAGGAAGTTAACTTCGAGCTCAATTTGTGGGATTATGAAGTTGAATCAGAAAAATCCGACACATGGGTTTTGTGCCCAATATGCCCAATTAGGTCTTGCACAAGTTGTTTCCTAAATTGTGGATAGATTGAGAGAAGTTTGTGGTTCTCGATCCGACCCTCCAACTCTCTATCTGATACTCCATCCGGCACTCGGAGCGTAGAGGAGTTGGATGTTAGTATATCATCGAGCTTCTATGGGTGAATCAGAAACATTGTTTTTGTGCCAACTCATACCCTCCATATAGGGAGATCGACACATCCATACTTGAGCAGTTGTAGAGGACGTTATTTTGAGCGGACAAGACTATTGGGAAAGATGCTTTATGTTAAATGAATTTAATGTATTTATGTTTTTAGAGAGTGTCGACCCTTCTAGTGGTTGACCTCTCAAGCTCTGTATAACTCTATAAACACTTCTTCCTATGCCACAAAGAGAGACATGATTTTTATGCACAACCATGTTATCAGTTCTCTCTACAAAAACTCTTCGTTGGTATGAATATGAAATTTTTGTTGAGTTGGTGACTGCATAGTGCATTGAATTAGTGACACATATACCTAGGGTTCCCACCAATGGTTTGGGTAACTTATTCATTGTCCTACATTTGTATTTTTTCATTTAATTCCTTTTATTTACTTATTTACAAGTTGCTAGCTAAAATTGTGTTTATTTTTATAAATTGCTTGTAGGTTGCTTGTGTTGTTCATTTTGACATATAATTCTCTTATGCATGCTATCTATTTAGGTTATGTGTCATAGACATATCTTTATATATTCACAATCAACTTTTATCATCTATCTTATGTACCTCCGCTATAGCAATCACTCTTTAATTGTGGTTTTACTATGTATAATTATTCACTCTTTTTAAGTACAGATTCATTATGTATATTCATTTAACTCATCCACATAAATATGTTATTTTAACTCTTATTTTAATTAGTGTCAATAGCTTGCTAAGAAGCTAGGCATGACTAATTAGGATAGATTAAACTAACCCCTGTAGGGTTGTCTAATCAAAGGTTGTTGATTTAAAATACAATAACATATATTTTTGATTTAATGTAGTAGCATAGGTTTATGATTTAAAATGCAGTAGCATAGGTTGTTGATTCAAAATGCATAGTTTTTTATTTAATGCAATAGCTAGGTATTTCCAATTTCAAGAACAATAACATAAGTTAATTAAATTATTTCCTCTTCATTATAGTAGTATAGTTGTTGATTTTGAAGATTAGTTTATAGATTTCATATCCAAAACATGTATTTCATAGTGTAGTTGTTGATTTTGATGATTTACAAGTTTGAAGTTAATTTTTAGAATAGTTTTTGTTCTAGACCTCATTCCAGGCCTTATTCCATACCTCATTCTGGTACCAGTTTTCAATCTTTCACTTGTACTGATTTCCACACCTTAGTTTTTTTTATTATTAGAGTTTGTTTTTGGCATTAGATTAGACTAGGGTATACTAGTTTAGATTAGATCTCTAGACCTACACATACGATGTTGACACCTCGAAGCTTGCGAGCCTCAAGTTGACAATTTAATATTGAAATAGATAGCATATATTTCACTCGACACCTACACATAAGCCCTGGCCTCCCCCAATGGGATCGAGTAATGTCACGTTTCCTCTTGATTATAATATTGTTTTTTGTGAGATCTTGAGTCCTCATATTTGTGAGTTCTCGAACCCCTGTTTCATGGATGTTGAGTTTCCTTCAGATGAGGCTATTCCTGAAGCTATGATTTTGTATTTTCAACCTCTTCCTGAACTGGAAAATTTACAATTGTATTACCAAAGAAGCCCTTTTCTTAGGCCTAGCAATGGGCTCTACCCGGGGAACTATTATGCATAAGTGACAAGGTTGTGCAGTTCTCTATACATATTGTACTTTTAGGTTTTCTTGTTTTCAATTTCCATATCCCTTAACACATGTTTTATCAGATGTTTCTATATTGGACTTATTAACTTTGAGGTAAGTTTATGGTCTTATATAGAGGAGTTTGAAAAAAAATTATTTGGCATGTTTCTTGATTTCGATCCGTTTTGATAGTTCATGATCTCGAAACTAGCATATAGGTTATATTTTCCTCTCCATGCATTTTTTCATTATCCATTTCCTGTATCATTTTTCCTTAGGATCAACCCCACTGAGTTGTGACATGGAACCTCCTTTGTTGTTTAGAAGTGTTTTAATTCACGTGGTATAGCCTACCTTCCATGGTCATCCTAGCTTAGACACCCTTTTCATTTTGGTGCCCATGTTGTAAGTTTTGTATTAGGCTTGGGAGTTGTGTTTAGTCCCACTAGGACATTGTGTTTGAAATTCATTATTACTAATCAATCTAGGTTATGGCCATTACCTACGAGACTCCCCCATTATATGTTTCTCGTAACAACATCTAGGAGTCTTAGTTAAGCTCTTTTCATACTCCTTAAACATTAAAATATTGTCGAGTGAGATTTTCTCTTTCACACTCGTTAAATGGATTTGAAATGATGTCTATTTTGGTATATATTTACCCCTTTTTCAGATCGAATGGACTAAGTACAAAAAAGGTATACTCTAGTCACTATGGGATAGAATATTTCTCCTTGGTATTGTTTTATACTTTTTTGGGCCTAGGGGACTGAATCTATGAAAATTGACACTTTTCAAGTTAAGTTGTGATTGCATCCCATTATCATGCTTGCATTGTTGAGCCTAATTCCAACTCCTACTTTCTCGTTATAAGAATCTTTCCCCAATAGTTCTCGACATTAACCAAGCATTTCCTTCAATATATCCTTTGCAACTTAACAACCTTTACCTGAATATGAAACATCCCTCCGAGTTTCCATGTCCCACATGTGTTCCCTTGGATTGAGAATAGGCATTTTCAACTGCTTGGAAATAGTTTCTTACTTGCGACACTCATTTCCTCTCTTGTATCATAACATTTCAATTACTATGAAAAACAACAACAAAAAAAGGGATAAGAAAATAATATTATCTCTTATCGGGAACAGTCGTGTCTCCCTTGAAAAGAGCACCATTTTTTTAGTCCATTCATCCAAGGTTTTGGTTTAGCATGGCTTTACGAAGATGAGCTTGTTACTTAGCGTTTAATCCTCTCAATGGTTATTATTCCATTCCCTATGGAGAGTTTGTTGATTCCTCCTGCATCACAAATTTTTGTCAATGATCAATGTTAAGTCTATATCGTATGGGATATCCATCTGTCTCATGGTATTGTTCAAAGGAAGTCTATGCCTGTGTCATCCATTCCACAGAATTCTTGACTTTGCATGTCAGTCATCCCCTTACAAGTGAACATGAGGGCTTCACTAAATAAAATTGTGACATAGCATGTTCATTCATGGGATGATAAAGAATACCCCTAATTTCACTAAATATTAAAAAAAAAACTAAAATAATTTTGTTGACCCCCCTCCCAATATATATGTACAATTTTAAAACCCATAATTTTTACTAGATATCCTAGGTATCTATTTTTTTCATGGGATTTTTAATACCCCTTTTTATTTATATCCTTAGTATGAAAAGATGACAAAACTCTTGTACGCTCACAAATCACAAATAACAAAGGTAATTCAAAAATAAGAAAACAAGGGGTGTGTCATATAAGTTTATGTTAAAGCTTAGGTTGGAGTGGTATATCTTCATGAGTCACCCAACTCATTCAAATCCATGTGTTTCCTAACCTAGGGCGGTGGGAACCTTTTTCCCATGACTTGCAAAGAGGTATCCTAGTGGGAATCCATAGGTTTATCACATGTCTATCACCAAGTGGCATACTCATGGGATTGCAAGAGCACATGAGACAAATAGTGAGAGATCCCTTGTATTTCATAATATTGGGTGTAGATTACTACACTTTCTCATTCATACATTCACTTTCCTTACTTGGTAGATTTTATCACTTCCATTTAGGACATTTGGAAGGATCCTTCCACCCTTATGGATTTCTTGTGCTTTATTTCCATTTCTTAGAATGCTTTTTATTTTCTCTTGCATCAAGAAACTTGTCCCAAAAACCATATTTTTTCACCACTTGCAACATATTTGAAAACCACATTGTTCATCACTTGAGAAATCACATTATTACCTCCATTGTAAACATTATTTTGGAGACATATAAACCTAGCACACTTCGTTAAAAAAAAATCATTGATTGTAATTAGAACCAACAATCACTACTAGATTTGGTTATAAATTTTGACCAACATTAGTGTTGTCAAAACGACAATAGAAATAAGTAATACATGTATAATTCAAAAAAAAAAACATCATCAGGATACCCTAAAAGTTGGAATCCTAGAATCAGTGTCTAATGCATGTGTCACACATGTGTGCTATTTTCCTTAGTATTCTTTAAATAAATCATAGTTCCCAGATAAAATGTAGTTAAAACAAACCTAAAAGTTGAAGATCTACAATGAGTTTCCATCCATGTGTTGATTTTCTTGGTGTTTCTATAAACAATTATCTGTGACTCAATCTTGGCCAATCATCTTTGAGAAACACCTGACAGACATCAAAACAATATGCTGAAAATTGGATTATACCCAAAATATTATAATTTTAAGAAATTAAAATATCAAATGATTGTAAACACATCAAGAAAGTGATTATAGGCAAGGAAAATGTCTGGAAAGAAAACATATTTCTGAATAATTGGATATGCAATCAAGAAACACCAATATGCATTTGAAATAAATGGCACTCAATATGAAAAATTATTTCACTAATCTTCTTCTGTCTCCAATCCCAGGACAAGATCACACATTGAAGAAATTTATTTTCTATGGTTTTATACACAGCATGCCAATTGGATTTTGTGTATGCCAATTGGAATACACATCATTCCCATTAGTTTGTTGTGTATCCCAATTAGCATGCATAGCATGACAATGGGTTGTTGTGAATGCCAAATTAGCATACACAACAAACCACAACAAGTCAAGGGATACTATGCATTCCAATTTGGCATGCACAACAAACCATGTCCTGTTGTGCATGCCAAATAATGCCAAATTGGAATGCAACCCTTGGGATGTTGTGCATACAAATTTGGCATGGTTTGGAATGAACAACCGACCATGGCTTCTTGTGCATGTCAAAACATGCCAAATTTTCATGCAAACCTTGGGCTATGGTGCATACCAATTTTACATGGTTGGAATGAACAACATGCCATGGTATGTTGTGCATGAAAAATTGCTTATCATAAGGAAGAATGTGAATTTATTTTTCATTTTCTAGTTGCATGTTTTTTTAGACTCTTACAATGTCATAAAAGTATTCATTGTCACTAATATGGGATTATGATATGAAAAAAAAAAAATCAATCTGTGACATATATCGAACATCCCAGTGAGAGATAGAATTGGAATACCTTATCTTTTATGTGCCAAACACATGAATAGTATTTTGAGGGTAAATCCCATTTCTGTGTTCCTTATATTTGCAATGATAACATTTCTCTTCAATAATGTACCAACACATGAATAGTATGGTGAAGGGAGAACCCATTTCCATGTTCCTTATATTTTCAATGATAATTAAATGAAAACACACACTACTTGTTTCATACATCTATAGCCTCTCATACCCAAAAAAATAATCACTAGCACAAACCCATATAAATCCCCATTTGATATGCACCCAAATGCAAAATTTTTACCTACTTCATATATCTATAGCCAATTATCTCACACCCAACAAAATCTAGTTAGTAAATGAGCTCTAATTATTTTATAGCATACATGTCACAAAGTAAGATTCATTGCAGTTCTGAACAAATGAATAATCTGGGTTTTATATGCACCTAAATGAAAAAAGTCTACCTATTTCATATATCTATATCCAATTATCTCACACTCAACAAAATCTCCTTAGAAAATGAGCTCTAATTATTTTATAGCATACATGTCACAAAGTAAGATGGAAGTTTTAGACTTGAGATTCAACAAAGTAACCACAATAAAAGGGTTGTTGTGCATGCAAAATTGAGAAAGAGAGGTTTGGAATTGATAAAAGAGATAATGGGATCTGTCCTAGTGAAAAATTAAAACCATGCACTCAGAAGTAACAACTTAATTGGATTGTCTAGGAAACAAAACATAAATCTAGATCATTGCTATATTTACCAAATAATAATGTATAATATTATCATACACTCCATTGTTATGAGTAATGTCAGTACATGGTAGTTTAACGCCACTTACCTTGAATTTAGAGTGTCTCTTGATCCTTTCCTCACATTCCCAGTTTGGTGTAACAACTCGATAAATGCATTAAATAAATCCATAAACATCAGAATGAAAAGGAATATATTGACACAATGCACATTTTCAATCCAAAATTATGATCCAAATAAAGAACCATTACCTGCACATTTTCTTCTCGATCTTTAAACCTCTCAATCAACCTTAGACAAGCCTGCATAACAACTTCTAGGTTAACTCACGATGAAAGGATTCTCATTATAAAAAAACATTGGCATTTCATACAACAATCATGTATAAGAACTTTAAAAATATTCTATGTTGCATTGATTTTTGGGAACATGGGTATGTCAAGAAAAAATTAGGAGATAACTGAGAGGTGGCCCACAATTCCAAGGGAACAAGGGGACTGTTATAGAAAAAATTTCCTCACCCCATGCAACTTGCTTGGATGGCATTTCCATTTCCCTATGCAGACTTGAAGTCCCTTTTTTTTACTTCCTAGAGCCAAAAAATCATATTTTTCCAAATATAATTGCCCTACCAGTTAGACAACATGCATATATGCAAGTTGCACCACTACATCCCACATAGATCGAGTTTGATACTCAAAATTAAAAATTATGTCAGGTTTCCATGTCACGTCACGAGATCCATGATCCTTAACCTTCCATATACTGGAAACATTCTGAATCACCCCTTCAGTTCCATTTGAAGGCTATAAATTGAGTCATATCCAAGTCGTGGTAGAGGGAGAGAATTCAACTTTTGATAGCAAAGATACTTTGGATAAATTTTCACTTCACACTGAGTCTGCATTCCTTTATCCTTGAAAGTCTGAACACATTGTGCAAACCCCAAGATCTTCCTTATTTGATGGAGAACCTCATTGTCTCATTTATATGAGATTTCCTTTGGTGGAGTATTGAAGTGGTGGATGCCCAGCTGGAATGGACTTAGTTTCTTGGTTCTGAGATGTGCTGACACAGAATGTTGTCACTTATACACTTATGTTGATCATTTTTTAATAGAAATACTTTTTTCTCGTCTTGATATCTTGAAAATATTTGAATTATTATTCCAGGGGAATATTTGTTATTAATGTTAATGGATTATGCTATTGTATATGATAACATTATATCTTATCACCATATGCTTGCATATATTGGTTCTCGAGGACTAGTTGCATGTATCAATGTTTGAGTTGTGTGCTCAAAAGTGGTCTTCATCGAATGTCTGGACGAGGTAGGCTCTTGATCTTGTCTGGTTAGCATTTTCATTTATATAGCATACTTGGGATTAGAGTTGATTTCTGTAGTCATTTCGTTTGTTTTGGTTTACCCCATGCCATAGAGTGATTGTCCTCGTAACAAAATTGGAGACCATACTGGGGATTGATCTTTTGTTTTGGGGTTTGGAGTGTTTTTCTCCTTGACTTTATCTCTGTTAACTTTATTTTCCATGTCGCTTGATTCCTTGAAAGCCTATTTTTAGTTTTCACCTGAGTTTCTTAGCTTAACCCTTGCCCAAGAAGTGGTTTATTACATATACACGGGTTTTTCCTTGACAGACGAGTACATACGTGAAGTTTCCTTCTATAGGGTGTGTACATACACGAGTTTTTCTCAAACAGATGCGTACATCAACGTTTTAGGCTTACTAGATGAGTTTGGTGTTTGTTGGGTGATTTTTGATGGTTGTTGAGTCTTCTTGGGTCTCTTTCCTAACTGTTGAGTGATTTGAGAGTGATGGGAAACCTTATTATTGTTGAATTTTCGAGCAATTTTTCATTCCTATCATATTTTTCATTGGTTTTAATTGCATCTTGGTCTCGGTGTTTACTTCCTGGTATCCTTCTTGGCTTGTCTTTGTTTGCTTGTAGTAGGGTTTTTATATCAAGATAATATTCAGTCCCTGAATTTTCATTTATTTATATCAAAAATACAAAAAAAATTACTCATTTTGCATTATGGTATTTTCTCTTTTGGCTATTTAGTATTGATCTTGACATATGTGGAAAGATTGAATATTATTGAAATTGTAGAGTTGCATTGAAATTTGCATTTTAAAATCTTACCATCTTTTGAGAATTTAAGATTAGGACTTAGCACTATGTTCATATTCATTTCTTTGATATGCCATAACATCATTATTTTCACGACCACATCTCTTGAATAAACAAAAGCCATTAAACGTAGTGTTGATTAATTAAAATTAATTACAAACGATTTTATTTTTTACAGTACACAAACAAGCATATGATATAGGGCCTTGGAATAGGTTTTTGTGAGTAAACTTCTCCAAGGATATTAAACTAAACATATGTGTCTGACCAAGGAGTGTTGAAATCCATTGTGTAATTAGTGACATCAGGACGCTCCACTCTCACCAGAGTTAAGCAAGAGGTCGTGCGAAGTTGGTTGCAGAGATATCCCTCTAATACCTTCTTACCGTCATATATATTTTCGTGGATCTATTCGTATTTGGGGGTCTTTCTAGTACCTTTACCTTCGTGAGAGGATTTTCTTTCAGTATTTTGGGCTTTGTTACCCCGCCTATATGGTGGACCTTGTTATCACTATAACAATTTTTTGGACTCCAAGTATCGGGACTTAGCAGGAGGGTAAATCAGTATAAAGGAGCGATAGAATAGCAGACGGGTCACATCTAGCGGAGGTGTGAGGTGGATGGGACCCGACAAGTCATGGACCGATCAACGGTCGTGGAGCATATCGGGTCGAGAACTAGTGTGGGGGATAATCTCTTAAAAGAAGGCTGATGAGAATACCATGGTTTCCTCTTGAGGGAACGTGGCACCCCGGGATGCATATCGGGGGGAAAAACGGGTGAGATCGAAACCACTAAATCACACCCCAATGTCACATGTCAAAATATTATTGAATATGTCAAATCTGAGGGATGGATGTGGAAAGGGAAAGCTGATGGCCAGTCAAATCACTTTAGGAAACTTTTTTGGGTACTTTTCTTCTATGTGATGCTAGGTGAGCGGCGCCAAAAAATTGATCCGAAGGCTCATCATTTGAAATCAACGACCGAACATGATAATTCGTTATCCATCAAAGGACCTGCGTTAGTAACCCATTATTTTCACTCAATGACGACTTTCATTCAAAACATGGGTGATATTTCTTTGTTGTTAAAGATTAACGTTTTATTCCAGAACAACGTAACCATGAATCAAATCGTTCGTCTAATTATCATACAAATAAAGGAGATAAGCGTGTGCTTCTGGGAAAACTAGAGGAAATGGAGAAGATAGATCCAATGGCCTTCAACGAACTGGGATATTCAAATAAAATGACAAAATTGTGGATAAAGAAAGAAAAGCTTGATGCACGAATATTGGCAACAAAATTTCACACAGAGCCTGCAGATGAGTCGGGGTCAGGTGAAGGAATTAGACTGAATCCTATCATGAAGAATTTAATTATCAATGGTTACACAGATGGACATCACCTGCAAGATAGCAAGGGTAAAAGGATCAAGTGACGGAAGACAGAGGTTAAAGCTGAAGTGGTTGAATGTGTTGGATAAAACCAGCATGCTTGGCTTGAAACTTTAAAGGAAGAAATTGCTAATCTAAAATAGTTTCAAGGTAAATTAAGTATGTTTCATAGAATTTTGTAATGATATGGAGAAGTGGCATTTAGGTTAAAAATCTCAAATATGTCAGTTTTGGTTTATAATGTCCCCTAGAAGATAGGAGTTCAGTTATTGTACGTTACTCCTTCCGTGACAAATGTCTATTTTTGGAACTTTGGGGAAGATGATTCATTTTTAATTCCATATGCAATGTATCTATATATACTATCAAAAAGATAAATGAACAGTTGGACTTACTGGAGAGGGGCCTACCCTCATAGCAGGAGAAATTTGTAGTTTTTTATGAAATTTTAGTATAAGCAGAAAGGGTTTTTTTGAGATAGCTGAGATTCATCACGGTTTTGATGTTTAGTGTGTCTTCTTTTATTTTATTATTCGTGAATATGTTTTTCTACTAGTAATAATCCATAAGTAATAGAAGGAATTCATCTTTGTTGGTGCTCCTTCTTATATCAATTATACTTGTCATGTAATTTTTGTTACTATTTCATACTTCACTTGTTATCAGTGATATGTTTGTAGTAGCCAATTCTCATGTTTCTTCTTCTAATACTTCACCAAGATATTCTCCCTATATTAAATGCCTCTTGTTGATAGTAATCTGTCCTCTCCTCTCCTTCACCACCTCATAGTACTTATTTGGTTGAACATCATACCTATTTTGTCTATGTTCCCTCTGGAAACACATAGCTTATAAATCTTTATACTTTTTTAGGAACGGACCCCATTGCCCAATGGCCCTACTCTTCTGTTTTGTCCTGCCACCTTTAAATTTTACACCATGGAAGAATCTGAACTTTGTACACACATTGCTAAATATTTTGAATATCCCAAATAGTTGTATGTCTGAGAGAGCCCTCTCTGGTTGGAAAGGTCAGAATCCAACCTAAAGTTGGTTGAAATAGTTACCTATGTCGTCTGTCTTCCAACCAGACATATTTACATAGTGGTAACAGTCTACCACCGTTGTTGGTGACGAAATTGAAGAATTTTTCGTGGGAAAGAATGACATGGTTGATTTCTAAGGTCTGAGAGAAGTAGAAACTTAGGCACATATTGGTTGTATTCCTTCTCTGGAGACTCCACACATTGAAAATCAGTTTGAAGGTGATTCCACTGGTAGAAGAATCCAGGAATTTAAATTTTCGCTGGCAAATCCACTCTCAATGCAGAATCCAGCTTCCAAAACAGCATTGTCGACTCCACTCAAAATTCAAATGCAATTCAGAGACTCCACTGGAATATGAGAGCCCTTAACAGAGGTATGAAAGGACATCATGGGAGAAAACAAGTACTTAAAGTTGAGTTTTTTCCAAGACATTATATTTTATGTTGTGAATTACCTATGGTCCTTTCCTGAACATGCTAAAAATAAAATTATTTACCTACTGCATTCAAATGATGATCATGATAATCCTGAAATTGTATATCCTCCTCTTAAAATTATACATATATTTCCTCAGTTCATCACTGATTTTGATCGAAACCTCCCATCCGAGCCATGTGATAACCACAACCAAGTTGATGACCCTCATGAAACCAAAGCTGATATTTCAACTCTTGCACTTGATCCAACACTTTCCAAGACCCAACACAAATACAAACATTTAAAATTACCCCACATCCTTCATAAGTTTCCTCCAAAGAACTATGAATATCTACATGTGTTTAATGGGCAATATGATGTCATCACAGCTGAAAAACACACCCAAGATTTTGAGCATTTTATAGATTTTTTTTTTATTCACCATGACGATGTTTGTATGAGGGATTTCTCTCAATCCTTGAAAGGAGATACCAAATAATGGTCTAAACATTTGAAGCCAGAGACACTTTGCTCTTGGGAAAAATTGAAGAGTATTTTTTTAAAATTTTGGGGTAAGAAGAAATCTCTAGACCACCATCTTACATAATTCTATGCCTTGAAGGGGAAAATCAATGAGACACTTTCCACATTCAGTAGAAGGTTTTCTAGTACTTGTTATGATTTTCCCAAATAAATTCAACCCACTGAAGTTGTTGCCGTGCTCCATTATGCAACTACTCTTCACCCAGATTTGTCCTTCCTCCTGATGGAAAGAAGACCTAAGACCTTACAACAAATGTTTAATGATGCTCAGGAGATTCAACAAAATATCCTAGGATGTGAATAGATTCAAAGTGAAAGGTTGGGTGTTCTAGGACATGAAAGTGAATATGAACAAAAGACAATTGATTGGAATTTTGAGCATAACAGTGATGGTGTTATAGGTCCTCTTGAAATTTTGAATGCTAATGATTTTCCAGAGGATTATATTTCACTTATTAAAAGAGAAGTAAATTATGTAGTTTCTGATCCACCCCATGATGAGAATGAAGCTGATTGTTTCATATATTCATTTGTGTACAATCAAGAAGATGATTTTGAAAAACAGTCTGTTGAAGAGAAAGTTGATGCTCCAAGGTTTTTTATTCTAGATGACATTGCAGACGTTGTTGATTTTCCTATATATGATGAATATGATAACAATTATGAGATTGAATTCTCAGAACAACCAACTGCATGTTCTGTCCCTGAAAATGTTCCTTTTCAACATTATAGTGAGATCCATCAACCTACATATCACATTTGCAAAGAAGGAAGTTTTGAACCAGCTGAAGGAAATTCTTTACCTCTATGCTTTTCTTCATTTAAATTGTTGAAAGAAAATTCTAAAATCATCATTGAGGAAAAGGAAAATTCTAAGATCATCATTGGAACAAATTGACAATAATTTGCAACTATTGGTTGAAGATGAGTCTGAAAATGACTGCGTTCAGCAATCCAAAGAAATGGAAAAATGTGCATGCTACAAAAATGAAGGAAATGAAGAAATGTCTAAATCAGAAGTAAGAACCCTGCCATTATGTTTTGCTTCTTTCAAAGTTCTCAAACAAAATGTCAATAATGTTTCAGATCAGAAACCCTCCAGGTATGATGTTAAATTCGAAGAGAGAAGTAGACTTGCAAATGAAGAATATCTCTCATTATGTTTTAATTCCTTTGAATGGTTAAAAGAAAATAATGAGAAAATAGAGAAATTTGATCAAGGGATTGTTTTGAAAATTCATTTTCCTTCTCCTAAACCCGATTAAGATGTTCAACAATATTTCCAACAAAACAAAGTGTTTCAAAGTTGTCTTTCTTCTCCTATGAATGATGTGGTTGCTCAAATTCTAAGTGGCCTAGATAGAGATGAGGATTCTGAAACTGCATTTATGGAGACTTCAAGAGGTGAACGAACAACTGACATGGAGTTTTAGGGAAGTAACAAAACAATGTATGCCACTTTTCAATCAGAAATACATAAAGATAATGAAGAGGCAGTTGATTTATTTGATTCATTTGAAAATCATGGTTTTGAGAAAGCATCCATGAGAACCCTGGAATGTGAAATAGTTCATGTTGTTAGATTTCCACATTTGCAAGAATATTATGAACATGAACTTATTCCCCTTCATTCATTTGCAAGCCAAAATGGCAGTCCTCAAGAAAATTTTCGGAAGGTTAATAAAACCAAACCATAATTGTTCAATAAACAAGTGGATATTCTTGATATACATAATCTGGCTGTCATATCTGAAGATCTTAAAGGACGTATGAATTTTTTTGTTGATACATGGAAGAGTAGACAAACCTATTGCTGCCATTCCATTTTAAAATTTTCTCAGAATAAAATAAATAGAGCAAGAACAACAAACACTTATGAAAGAGGCTTGTCTTTTTGTTTTTGTTCATCAACGAGAAATGGTTTTTCATGGTTTTCATGATCCTGTGGCATGTTATAAGGAAAATTCGAACAATCAAAATTTATAGCCTATGATGGGTTTTAAGCTTAGAAGTGAAGATGATGAAAAATAAACATCAATATTAGATATGGATTGATTTCTACCAGAGGTTTCATTTCAGCCAACACTATTGTTCGACTCAGAAGATTGTTATTTCCAACAGTATTAGCAGAATTTTCATTTTCTTGATGGAAATCAACAAGGAAAATCGCATGAAAGAAATAATGCAGTGGAAGAAGTGAAACATGATTGTGGTATTATGCATGTGTTGGAATATCCATTTGCAATTTTGATAGTAAAAATAAGAAGCCCAATTGTTTTTGAAATCCTAAGATTCAAACTCATATATAACTTCTCGAAAGGGTAATCAGTGAACAGGATTTGGAATAAGCATGTGAAAAGAAGCCTAACATTAGATAAAATGCTTGCATGGCTTCATTGGCATTATGATTTCATTTGATTGCAAGCTCATTTCAACAATTAGGGTAGGTAGGTGTGAAAAAACTTGATGATCAAGCATTTTCTAGTTTATATTTCCAAATAAAGTATTCAGTTAGATTTTAGCAGTGTATCCAGCATTCAATCTCCAGGTCAGAGCATGGTAAACACATGTTGTGGGAGAAGCCCCAATGGATGAGGCATGAGAACCACTATTCTTTTCTACCTCACAGGGAGGATAACATCCCCAGTTAGAGCTTATGTTATCACTATAAAAAAAAATTGGACTGCAAGTCTTGGGACTTAGCAAGAGGCTAAATCAATATAGACGAGTGATAGACTAGCAGATGGGTCACATCTAGTGGAGGTGTGAAGTGGATGGGACCTTTCAGGTCATGGGTCGAAGGCGTTGTCGATCAACAGTCGTGGAGCGTATCAGCCCGAGAACTAGCTCGGGGGATAATATCTTGAAAGCGTGTCGATGAGAATACCATGGTTTCTTCTTGAGGGCACGTGGCACCCTGGTATGGATATCGGGAGGAAAAATGGGTGAGCTCGAAACCGCTAAATCACACCCCGATGACACGTGTCAAAATATTATTGAATATGTCAAATCCAAGGGCCGCATGTGGAAAGGGAATGTTGAAGGCTAGTCAAATCACCTCATGACACTTGTTTGGGTACTTTTCATATGTGCTATGTCGGGTGAGTGCCACCAAAAAATTGATTTGAAGGCTCATCATTTGAAATCAATGGCCGAACATGATAATTCGTTATCCATATAAGGACCTTCGTCAGTAACCCATGATTAGCACTCAATCATGACTGTCATTCAAAACATGGGTGATATTGCTCTAATTTTTAAGATTAACGTTTTATTCCATAACAGGGTAACCATGAATCAAATCGTTCATCTAATTCTTGTACATCTAAAGGAGATAAGAGCGCACTTCTGGGAAAACCATAGGAAATGGAGAATATAGATCCGACGGCCTTCAAAAAACCAGGATATTCAAATAATCTGACAAAATTATCGATAAAGAAGAAAGGAAAGCTTGTTGCACAAATACAAGCAACACAATTTCACACAGAGCCTGCAGATGAGCCGGGGTCAAGTGAAGGAATTAGACTGAATGATATCATTAAGGATTTAATTATCAATGGGTACACAAACGGACTTCACCTTCAATATGGCAAGGGTAAAAGGAGCAAGTGATGAAAGAAAGAGGTTAAATTTGAGGTGGTTGAAAGTGTTGGAGAAAACTAGCATGCTTGCCCTGACACTTTAAAGGAAGAAATTACTAATCTAAAATAGATTTCAAGCTAAATTAAGTATGTTTCAGAGAGTTTTGTAATGATACATACAAGTGGCATTCAGGGTAAAAATCTCAAATATGCCAGTTTTGGTTTATAATGTCCCCTAGAAGATAGGATT
>SNQJ01S0174242.1:6991-20281 GCA_010110895.2 Picea sitchensis | reverse complement strand
ATGTGTAGAGACTATGCAAACAAGATATGTACAAGAACTAAGAAGAGTATTGTTACCTTCAGAATCATAAATCTCTTTCATCCTGCTTGGTCTTCTTTGTAGGTTAATTTTCTTTGACAACAGATGCTTCATGTGTCCGCTTCCTTTTCTCTAGCTTGGGACAATGACTCTTGTAGTGACCACACTTTCGACAATTGAAGCATTGTACTTATGAAATATGTTTCTCCTGATTTGGCTTCCTCCTTGAACCAAACTTCATTTTGTTCCTGAAATTCTTGAATCTTGTTGTAAAGGCTTGATCATTGTACCTCTTTTGGGGTTTCTCTTTTGCACTAATCCTTGATTCTTCTTGAGCACAACAAGTCCAAAGTTCTTCAAATGTAGGATACTCATTCCTTGTGTTCATGCTTGCGGAAAATGCATCCCACGTCTTGAGAAGACCATTGGGTACTATGTTTACCAATTCCTTCTCTAAAATGATTTCTTAAATAGCTTGTAGTTGATCTCTTAACTGAGAGATTCTCACAAAATATGATGTTATGTTGTCTTCATCATTCATCTTCATGTCACGGAGCTCATTCTTCAGACTCATAACTTGTCCAATGTTTCTGACTGAGAAGAGGTTTATTAGGGCATCACAAATCTTCTTTGATGAGTCAAGATGGGAGATGCAGGGTATCAAGTGGTCTTTTATAGAATCCACTATGATACTCATGGCATTTATGTCATCGTCTTTGAAATTCTCCATAGTTGCAATGTTTTGTGGTTCCTTCTCTTTCCCTTCTTCAAACTCTGGTTTCATGATCTTTCCTTTCACAATATCCAACACTTTATTCTTGGCAAGGATGCGATCAATCCTTGTCTTCCACGCTCTGAAGTTAGAAGCTCCATCTAAATTTTTCTCTAACTTCATAGAGTAAGTCATGGCTGCTTTGCCTTGGTCAACCCTAGATTTGACCAAAATATCAAACTTCACATCTTGGATTTTTGAGAGTACCAGGAGATGCGCTAGGCTAGGGCACACTAATCTATCTAGAGATTAGGTCAATCCCTTCATTTAAGGTGCCTCAACAAGAGGATTATGGTTTCTGCAACTGCACCTTCTAGTAACCCTAGTTGTAGTGCTATGTTGAATGCTCCTTCTAGAAACCCTAGCAACAATTCTTCAACAAGCTTAATATCCTTATGGCTATGTTTCCTTCCATTTGTTAGACTGAATGAAGGAGGTGTGGGCCCATAACCTATTAGAATATGAAATATTGTGCTCATTTTACCATTGACAATACTATTGTCACCCAACCATAGGTCGAAGCCACCCTCCGAGCACCTTAACCTTGACAAAGAATCACTTTGGAAGAAAACCCTATGCCATATAGCCAAACAAAGGGTAGCGCACCTTTCCCCAAGGATAGTGCATCAACAAGAACTAATTAGATAGTCCAAACCCTAACCAAGAGATAGTCCAATCCAAATGTGATATGTTAGTTGCAACAGCTGCAATGGAAACTCTCCTCAAACCTACGCACAAGACTGGTTACTGCAGTGCACACAAGTTGTTGCTTTGCAATTCTAAGACTGCCTCCCAGAATGAGAATTGGCCTCCTTTATTTATACTAATTCTAGCTAACTGCCTAGGTCAATTTCTCATTTTGGGTATCTATCTATTTAGTATATATTAATTCTTCTGGATGACTTCTTCTCTTGGAGGCTAATAACCTAGTACAAGTTATCTTCTAGAGCCAAGATGTCTTCTAGGGTTATTAGCCAACTCATTAGGGTTTCTTCTTTCTTTCCGGAGTCTTCTATTCTCGTCAAGTTTACACGTGGAGGGAAATACCTCCCGCAACTACCATAATATCAACTCCTACAAATCACGAGAACTCTGCATTGTTTAAGAAAAAGGAAAATTCTAGGTAAACACTTGTAGTCTATAAATTTAAACCTACGCATATTGTCTTCTTCTCTAGAATTCATTCTATGCAATAGAAGGTGTATCTATTAAGATAACTCATTTTCTCTTTATGGTATTACTCCATTAGACTTAAGAGTATTTGTATGGGAGTTTTCCATTAAGTCTGTATATGTATTGACTATCTATGATTTGAAACAATTTGTACTAGATTCACTAGGTATTACATCTACCTCATTTACAAAAGCTCTTAGATTTAGGATTCAAATTAAAATTGATTTGTTTGAAGAACGCCTGTCAACTATCTATTTACTCATAGTGTAGAGAGGGATTTCGTTCAGAGTTAGTTTTAGTTTTAAATATGAACATCAGTCTCTAATCATATTGGATTACTGTAACATCACTTATTTAAAGGTATCTACGCCTCTTCCTTTAAAACATCGATGATTGATTTTACCCTCAGAGTACTAAAATACCTGAATGGTCAATCAACTAGAGAATCCCTTCCTTCCATTGTGTTTCAGGCTTTCCCCTCTGATTTTTTTTTATTTAACTATATATTGGGTATGTCGTATTCGAGGAATAAGAAGACTAGAGAAATATGTTGGGATTTTGAGGTTAAACGCTATTAAATAATTTATTTTTTTAAATAAAAATTCATGTATGATTCTTGTTTTTTCACTTAACTTATTTTACAATGTAATTTTGTTCTATTCAATGGTTGGGAAAAAAATTGTCTCGAAGGATGTGTTGGAAAAACAGGACCGTAGAGCAATAAAATAAAACAAATGCAGAAAACAAAACACAGAAGATACACAATACATGAGACACACAGATTTACGTGGTTCACCCAGTGTGGGCTACATCCACCAGAGAAATTGTCAGGTCCTTCCTTTATTATTATCCAGCAAATGAAGGGATACAACCTACAACAAAACTCGTTGTAACTTCCTCTTCTTTCTCTCACAGTCTCCTCTCTCGAGAATACAATTAAGTGATCCTGTAAGCCATAATGCATTTTCCTCATAAAAAGAGGGTTGCCTTCTAGAAAATCCCTAACATGTCTACCGTTAGATCGTGACCTTATAATGAGCAGTCCCAGTTACAATGAGAGTACAATATACATTTACAAAGGCAATTTTTCCTTCAGGGCTTCGCCCCAAACCCAGCTGAGACCCGCTTGCCCAGACCCCAGAGCCCAGTGGGACCCAGGACACATGAGGGTACCCCCATCTACACTCCCCCCACGTGGAAGTGTGTACATACTTATGGGGTGTAAGTACTTCATGTGGTATAAACATGATTGAAAGCAAGGACTTATGAATCGGGAAGATGTCGAGCTCCACAACAACAATCTCCCACTTGGAAACTGATCTCAACAACTCCTTTGTGATGTATATGTTGGACTCTGAGACCTTCTTGTACTGGAAAATTTCTCATCTTCATGTCTCATATTCATTCTTGAACCAAGCGGTGGCTTGGGAACTCAGTTTCTCCCTGAATTACTCCTTGTTAGCAACATGTCTGCAGGATTTTGGCTAGTGTCTATATTTTCCAAATTCAATTGTCCATATTACAAGGCGGATCGTATGAAGTGTACCTCAAATGTATATTCTTAGTCTTAGAATTGGAATTTGAATTATTTGCAAAGGTAGATGATTAGAGCTTTCACAGGTCTGACCTGTTGTTCTCTGCTTCTACAATTCTCATAAACCTTTGGTGACAAATCATCTCTTTACTAGCCTCTGTTGTAGTGACATACTCTACCTCTATTGTTGAAAGTGCAACAACTTACTGCGGTTTGAAATCAACTCTTGTTAGTTCCACCTATAATTGAAAACATACAGTAATTGCTCCTCCTGCTTTGTCTTTATCACTGCCATATCGAGATCAACATCACCGTAGAAAAGTGTCTGAACCTCAGAAACATAATGCATGAGTAGTAGTACCTCTCAAATGTCGAGAATCCGCCTACGCCTCCCAATGTTCTTTACCTATGTGTTGATGTACCTACTCATAACTCCCCTTGCATGTGCAATATGGTCTTGTGCAAACCATTGCATACACATCCAAGTGCCAGCTGGCGATGAATAGGGACCACTGGACATGTATTCTATCTCCTCCAGGTGTCTTGGGACATTTCATAGTTAATTTAATGGTTGTGCAGGTGTATAACTAGCTTTGCATTCTTGCATTCCTAAGCCTCTCAACACCTTCTCGTGTACTCTTTGAGACAAATGTCAATTTCATGATTTTCTATCTCTTGTTATTATCATGCCAAGGATTTTTTTTCACTGACACCGTCCTTCATCATGGAGTAGTTGCTTCAATTTCTTCTTGAGCACCCGTTATATCACCATATTAGACCCACTATAGCAAGCATGCCATCTACATACAATAGCAAGAGATAATAGCTTCCATTTTCTGACTTTTAAAATAAAAACAGTGGTCAGAATGACATCTACTATAGCCACATTGTCATAGAAGCACGTCAGACTTCAAATGCCACTACCTTGGGTTTCTTTAGGCCACATACAAGCTCTTCTTCAACACAGTAAATTCTCTCCTTCCTTTGACCTCCTTTTTATTGGTTGCTTTGCGTATAAATCTCTTCCTCAAATCCCCATGGAGAAAAGTTGTTTTACATCCAATTGTTCAAGATGAGAAAATCTTCTATTACTACATGAATTAAAATAGTCCTAATTGAGTGTTTTAACCTTGGGAAAAATGTTTCATCAAAATCTATTTCTTTTGTGCAAACCCTTTAAGCAAGTCTATCAGATTGTCTGCCGAAACTTTTCTCCTCATCTTCTTCCTTCAACTTGTAAACCCATTTATTATCGCGATGCTCTCTTTTCCCAGACTAGTAGACCAAGTCCCAAGTCTGGATTATTTTCCAAGGAATCCTTTCCTCTTTTCTGCCTTGCTCCCACTTCTTTTGGTGTCTGCCTGCATTGCATCTTCATAACGATACGGTTCACTGAAATCAGTCGATAATAAATAATACAATGAAGGAGAGTATGGATTCGGGGTATACTTAACTGGTGAATCTTCCTAATAAAACTTCACGGTGTTTGAGGTACCTGTTGCTCACGTTGTTGTACATTTTGATTTTTACGGGTTCGCCTGGAATTTCTTTTCCGATGATCTCATCAAGCACTATGTATTCACATTTTTCTTCTTCACATTTCTTTCCCTCAAGCGTGATCTTTGTACCTTGACCTTGTCATTGAATATGACATCTCTACTCCTAATGATTTTTGTTTATTTTCATAATCCATAAAGCGATAGCAAATGTTAACACCGTAATCAATAAAGGTACACTTCTTGGATTTTTCCTCAAGCTTTGTTCTTTCTTTATCAGTAGCCGGCCAAATGCTTTACAACCGAAAGTTTTCAAAATAATAGTTTACCTTTTTGTCCATTCCTCTCCCGATTATACCATCCAGAGCTTGAGTCCTCTATTTATTAAGTAAGCAAAAGTATCTACAACATCTTCACAGAACTATAAGATAAACTCAACATGCAATCTCATACACCTTACACGCTCCATGATTGTCATCTTCATCCTTTATGACACCTTTTTCTTGTAATTGTTCTTGGGCTATCTTCTCTCTATAAATCCCATAGTATGAACAATAATCATCAAACAACTTTCTACAGTATTCACCTTCATTATATGATCTAAGATACTACAACTTTTTCCTGTGTCATTCTCAAATAAAGCTTTCCTTTTCTTAAAAGTGTAAAAAACATCACATTTTTGTCGAATGCCAATGAATGACCCAATTTTCTAGTTGCATCATCATCAGAAATGCTGCATAATAATTAGAGCCGGTAGTGTTACTGGTGCCGGATCCCCATACATTCTATATGCAAAACAACCTTTCATTCTTCTTTTCTTTTCCGACTCTTACGAGAAATGCGGCTCTCTTTTGTTTCCATAAACAAAATGCTCACAAAAAATCCAAATCAATGTGTTTAAGATCTGGCGACAAATTTCTTTTGGGAAATGTCGCGCACCCTTCTCACTCATGTGTCCAAGCCTATGATGCCATAGTCTTTGTGTCCCACTCACAGCAGAAATAAAGAGATAGAAAGTGGGTGTTACCCGATTGCTTAAATACAATGTACCTACCTCCGCTTCGTATCACCAATGATCCTTTGATGACCTTCCACATCTTATGTATAAATATGAATGTCTGACCTTCCACTTGCCAGCGCCTATTGAAATTGAACTTTTCCTTAAATTTTGGAACATGTACCTCTTTCAACAACCATTGGTTTCCATTTCGTTTGCTTTATTTTGCCTTTCCCATTCAACAATTTTGCATGGTGCATCCATCTTAAATGAACTTGTCCAAAATCACCTTCAGCATAATCTAGAAAATGTTTCATAATAAAGTTTGGCATGAAATGAAGCCTCTGAATTTACTACCCAAGACTTCGAAATATTATCTACATAAAGAATCAAAGCATCTTGTAACGCATCACTAGTTACATTTCTTGATTTCTCTCTGTTGTCCATCTCTTTGTTCTTTGGAGCTCACCATGATCTTTCTTAAAATGTCCTTTATTCCCACAATTCCTACACTCTACTTTTCCCAGTCTGGATTTGGATACACCCTTCCTATAATTCCTTCAGTTCCATGATCCCTTTCCTCTAACCTTTTGTCTTCCACTATTCTCCATGTTCAACACATTACGTAATGTCTCACCTGTGATTTTCCATCGCGTTTCCTCACTAAGGATAAACACCAACAAAATCATCAAATTTTAAAGTATTTGAACCGAAAACATAGTTACTTCTGACCATGAAGCGAAGTTGTTCATATTTGGCAACAAACACAAGATTAGAAGAGCCCTGTCCTCGTCATCAAAGTCCACTTTACAAAACTTATGGATTAAATGGCAATCATTAATTCATTTCAAATGATGCACTTATGACCACCTTCCGACATCTTCATATTAATAATAATCTCTTCATTAGAAATACCTTGTTATTGGACATAGGGTTTTCAGCCTAATTTATTAATCGTCCGTCAGACCCTTCATTGTCTTTTCTTTGGAAATGTTGAAAGCCAGCGGCTTGTTGCCAGGCTCGGTCGTATCATTCCTAGAGCCTTCACGTCAAGAATCTCCCATTCTTCATCCTTCGCGGCCGTCGGCTTTTTTGCTACTCCACCCAATGGTAGGAATAGATCCTTCTAATATAATAATCTTCCATCTACATCTTCCATAAGCGTAGTTTGGCGTTAAATTTCCCGACCCCAAACTTTCCATCTTTCTACATTGCTCCCACTTTCGAACCGAGAACCCTTTTCTGAGGTTGCTTCATGCGATACCGGTTGTTGAAATAGAACCGCGGAGCAATAAAATAAAATAATGTGGAAATAGAACACAAAATATACATAATACACTAGAGACATAGATTTATGTGGTTCACCCGGTGTAGGCTGTATCACAGAGAAATTTCCAGGATCTTCCTTTATTATTATCCAACAAATGAAGGATACAACCTATGAAAAACCCGTTGTAACTTTTCTCTTCTTTCTCTCATAGTCTCCTCTTAGAATACAATATCGCGAAATCCACCATAGCCGCATGCATTTCCCTCATAAAAGAGGTTGCCTTCTGGGAAAAAACCCTAACATAATCTCACCATTGATCTGCGACCTTATAATGGGCGGTCCAGATTTACAATGAAAATTACAATAATATACATTTACAAGGCAAATTTTCCTTTGGGGCCTAAGCCAGATTAGGGGCAACCTTGGAACCCCCAACCGGGATAACCCCGAACCCAAAAATTTACCCCCTCGCACTCCCCATGGAAGAGTGTACATACATATAGGGTGTAAATACTTCATGCAGGGTATAAACGGCTGAAAAGAAGGACCTCTGAATCGGGGAAGATAATCAGGCTCCCTGACCAACATGATGGAATGAGGAACCAATGATGGGTCTCTCTCTTGAATTATTGTGAGGGAACCCATCAGTTGGCATTAAATCCCCCTTCCATTTTTTGCCTCAAGGATTCTATGGAGAAAAATAAATGTCGACCATGGACTCATGACGGAAAAACCGAGATGAGTTTTTTATTTTCTATTTTCATTCTTGAGGAGTTTTTTATTTGATGCAATGGATTATTTCATCATTAGCGACCAATATCCTAAAATGTATTTATTTATTTTGTAGATGGGACCTTGCCATTGCGGTTGAGCAAAATGTTTTCCTTGTGAAAGGTATTAGAGTTTCACCGCCAGTCCTTGTAGCTCATAATTATGAGGATTTTGGAATTTGATTAATAATGAGAGAAAATCCATTTAGAATTTTGGTTCAACATCAACATTGGTGTGTACTTGTAGGGAAGTGTTCCTGTATGTTTTGTGAGCTCCTAAACCTTACATGGAAGTACTATGTATTTTCCTTATTTATATCTAATTTCACTTTGACTTGAGATTTAAGTCCAAAGTGAAATTTGTCATTTTTAACCTAAAGTGACTAATTATTGGGTGAATTAGGAGGTATAAAGTGAATTTAGGGAAATTAACCCAAAGTGGTTTTTGAGTGATATTATTATCGAGGATGATATCAAACTTGGTGGACGTGAGATAATATGATCACCGTCCGCCGGTTTCCTTATGGAGGTTCAAGAGAAACAAAAGACAAGGAGATAATTCATCGCTTTGAATTCACTAGGAAGTTGAAAGCGAATGAGGTTGGAGGGTAGAGTTGAGGAAATATTGGGCACTTCTATCCGTGGAGGAAGCCAACAAGATTAGGTCCTCATTTATTTAGTGGAGAGGTTATTTCTTGAGGAGGGTGCATCATCAACAAGGAGGACTTTTTAATTTCAGTTCTGATGAGGTCTATTTGATTAGAAAGCTACATCTCGATTATCCATAGGCGTAGGAAATATTGGGCACTTCTATCCATGGAGGAAGCCAACAATCTTAGGTCCTCATTCATTTAGTGGAGAGGTTCATGCTATGAGGAACACTTGGTGAGGAAGCATCATCAGCAGGAGAAATTTTAGAGCTGGGTTTGGAGTGGGGTATGTTTGATTAAGGAAGATACATCTCGGTGTTAAGAAGTACTGCAGGAGGGTTTCTACTTTAGAGCTTCCAGTTGGCAGAGATATCCAGTTAAATGGTCTAGAAAAAATTTATGGAGGGTTCACTTGCTTCAGTTGGGATTTTATTATAGCTTGGTTCAATCTTATATTGTATCATGTTCCTCTATTTATTTTACTTGTTGTATTCCAACTTCTATTCTCCACATATATACACTCATATTCAAAACTGGTTTCCCGAGGGAGGTTTATCTAGGGTCATGTTGACCAAAACACTTTTCATTTTCATGTGTGTTAGTGTTTAGAAAAACAATATTTTCAGCAGTAAATATCTCTAGGTGTGTTACATATATTTTGGTATGCATTTGATAACATCTTGGTGACTAAAAATACATGCTAGAACACCTAAATGTCTATGTAACTATTAAAACAGAAAAGTTCTTGAAACGGTTTGATGTTATAAAACAACAACAAACCATTGTTGAGGCAGTTGAAACTTAGAGCCAGCTTGAGGTCAAAGACATACCTAGTTTAAAACTTGTGCAGGACCTGGAAAATGTTCATGGTATCAGATCTTGGTGGTTGTTTACATTTGAGTTTTAAAATCATATTGAGGGACTTTTGGACACCTTTTGGGCAGATTTTGTTGACAGCTATTGACAGAGTTTAGTGGCGGCTTGTTGGCAGAATTTTCATGGAGAGTTGTAGGACAGTTGGTGGACATTTTACCGGTCTATTTTCACACCTACTTGGTAGGAGTGATGCTGATTTTTCACGACCTCTTTCACACCTATATTGCTAGGAGTGAGGTTGGGTTTTGTTTGCCTCTTTTAACACATGTGTTTACAAGAGTGACAGAATGTTCCTTTTTTGTTGCAGCATTAGTTTTAGTGCAATCAACAATGATTTAATCATCTCATATACTTGTGGAGGATAGGCTATGCGGAGCTATGGCTGAGTTGCCTTGGGAATACCGATTGTCTTTGTCTTGGAGGAAATCAAACTATGGGATATAGTTCGAGGTAGTTTTTCTACTCTTGCTACTTCTCTCGTCTTGTTAGAAGAGTTTAGGAAGAGGAGCAACAAGAGGAAAATAGGATGATATGTGATGCAGTGTGGGATAAAATCATTTCCCTACTTATTTGGAAAGATTGGGAATTTGAGATGTTGGAATCTCTATGCAATATTTAACAGAGCTCTAATGAAAATTGGAAGATGGTTTTGCATGATCGACTCAGGGGTGTTCACATGCTCAAGAGTGAGTCGGTGACTTCTTTCCTTAGTTGATACACCTATATTAGAGACACGCTTGGAGTCATTGGAGAGGTGTTGGACCCGAGATATATGGTGAGGATAATCTTAAACAACTTTACCAAACCATGGGGTCATTAGTTCATGGAATTTTTTCAGGGAGGTCATGCCCATTTGGGAGAGGATGTGGGATGATTTAGTTCAGTAGGAGACTAGACTTGTCTCAGAGGAAGGATTTTGAATGACGGTAAAACGATTACCAGGTGATAGGGATCTTACTATTTGGACAAAACGTCAAGAAGAATGTCGGTCGGGGAGGAGGTTGGCAGGGTCCCAAGTTGGGGCCCCACCACAGAGGAGTAAAGAGTGCAGGCGAGAAGGGCATGATAAAATTGGAGATTATGCTTTGTTTGTAAGATGGTGGGAACTATGTTGCACGGTGTCAAATAGGAAGAAGAGGGGTGGTACCATAGCTACAACAGAGGAGGAACAGTTTTAGACTTTTTTTTGAGAGAGTGTGTTCTTTTCTCATATGCTACACTTCAATTGAGATGACACCCAATATATGGTATATTGATGATGGGCTGCAAACATATGAATGGAGTTAGAGAGTTCTTGAATTATCTCAGAGACACAAAGGTCAAGATGGATATTTCCCTCGAAGATGACTCCTTGATCAGATTTGTTAGGATTGGAATTGTTACCTTTAGGAGATAGAATGTCACCTATATTGTTTAGGGATATTCTTTATGTCCCTGGGTTGAAGAACAATCTGATTTTAGTTTGCACCCTCCAGGATAGAGGTCTAGAGGTGTCATTCATAGGTACTGAGGTTTTCATATAACCTAAGGGGTCCTCACTTGCCTTAGGATAGGTGATTGGAGTGAGGAATGGGAAATTATACAAATATCTTTTTCATCCTCTTCATGCATTGGTAGTGAGAAGCGATAACAACAAATAGATATGTGAGATATGGAATCATAAGATGGTCGATCTACATCATGGGTCTCTCTCAGAGGATTGAGAGAGGTTGTTCCACTGTGCCATAGATCATTACAAAGCATCAGGATGTTTGCAAAGGGTGTGCTCTTAGTATGAGATTTTGTTGGATCATGTTGTCGTTGATGCCAATAGTTTTCATTGATGCCAATGATTGATGTCAATGGTCTGTCATTGATGCAAATGGTTTGATTATTTGGGAGATGGTTGGATCATATGTCATTGACGTAAATGATTTGGTTTGATTGATGTCAAGTAATTGATTGATATGATGCCCTTGATGAGAATGATATATGTCCAAGTGGAAACCAATCGATGGAAAGATGAATCATTATTATCTTATCATGGTTGATAAGGTGCACAAATGGATGAACTCCAAAGTGGTCCCCTTATGGTGAAATCCCTCACGGGAAGACGCTTTACGGATTGGGTTATCCTAGAAGAAACATTGGAGGACCCATGCCTACATGTGGAATAATGAGATGAATATCAATGAAGTTGTTGGTGAAACTATCCTAGATGGATAGTGCTTGACATGCCATTTCCGGTGGTATGTGGAATGTCACATAACTCCTCATAGTTTGAGAGTTATGGCTCTACGAAGTTGAAGGACCCCCTTATGATGGCTTGAAGCCCTAAAAGGTCAAAGAAGTAAAAGTTATTGAAAAGAAGAAATCATTATTTAAATGATAAAGTAAAGTGACAAAATCAAGATGGATTATTTAAATGATAAAGTAAAGTGACAAAATCAAGAAGGAATATTTAAATGATAAAGTATTGGAGAACTTTCTATTCATGGAAAGTGGTTAACCCTAAAATAAGGAAAATGGGTTAAGTGACCTAGAAATGGGTTAAGTAACCTAAAAATGGGTTAAGTGACCTAGAATATGAAAGTATAAATAAGAATCTAGGGTCTCTTGTAAAATGTACATTTGGAAAGAATCCTTTTTGTGGATCAATGGAGAGCTTCTTGGTAATATCTTTTGGAGTATTGATGGAGAGATTCTTGTGAGAGAATCTTATTGGTGTGGATCTCTTGAGCATGATTGAAGATCTATTTTGAGGAAGAGAGCAAGAGGAGGATCTCATGGACACATCAAAGTTTCGGCAATGTTAGAGATCTTGACTACGAAAGTCTCGAAGTCACAAAAAACCCTATTTTCTGATGCCCACGTGGATTGTCTGTGTATAGGGTGCGTGTACATGTGGGCTGGCTATGTATAGGGTGAGTGTACACATGGGATGACTGTGTACAAAGAGCATGGACTAAATAAAATCATGGAGATTTTTGTTTGAGCTGGTGCCAAGATCTTGGATGATGAGGCAGGTTCTAGATCTACATTCTATGGCCTCAGATCTATCACTAAGACACTAGTATGGTTACATTATTGTCTTGATAGATGCTATTTTTTGATATGTTGTGAATTATTAGGGCATTCTTGGTATGGATTCTATGATGTGGCTCAATTTGGTTGATTTGATGGATGGAGTGAGAAACACTCTTGTGATTCTATAGTGACATGATTACTATGGTACACTAGTTGTTTATACATGATTGAGATAGAATTCATATTGATTCGTTGTGGAGCATGAGCAAGCTATTGGAGATCTTGGATGTATTGTGACTGGTTGTGGTTCATTTTGGATAGTGGAAGATAGAAGAGAAAGTGAATGCAGGTTGCAGAGGATCTGAGCATGTGAAGAAAAACAAAACCCTAAGTGCTCAAGAGCATAGGCTTGTTACATTATACACTGGTTGTGTTCACATGTGGGTTGTAGTGAGCCAGAGCGCGTTCACACGTGAAATGCACTACTGACAAGTCGCGTACCTGTTGACAGATTGATATCTATTGAGGATTGTTTCCTCATCTAAGTTGATGTTGAGGGTGTAATATGAGTCTTGCATATAGAGCTGGTGCTCTTGTAGAGTTGTACTCTATTCAGTTGTTGCTGATAAACCCCAAGGATTGAAGTCTGTAATAAAAGGAAAATTGTACATACATCTTGTGTTCTTTGTGTCCATTGTGACGATGACTTGTTGATGATATATTGCTGA